>JAVJIF010033699.1:0-90789 GCA_038442645.1 Agave tequilana | reverse complement strand
CCTCCATTTCATCACCATCCCTTTCCCCAGCATCCAAAGGACATCGACTGTCCTCGATGTCACTTCTGGAGTAGGGAGAGGAAGAGGATCCCTTCCGCCACCCAGCAACCGCCGGAACCTCATCGCCGTCATGCATACCCTGACCATCTCTTGCCATCAGACATGATCAGTGCTGAAGATCTGAAGAGACCTTAGCGAGGTTGGGTCCTCGTCAGAGATATAATTTAATCTCTCACAAACGACGAGGACCATAATTTAATCTCTCACAAACGAACGTGGAGCAAGTTCGCCAGCCGGTATATTCTTTCTGGGGCCCAGCAAACCTGAAAAAGGACGAGCAAGCCTACCTGCAAAGAATAAGCAGAGAGTCAGAAAATCTGGAACTCAGTACATTTTTATAAAGGAAACTGAGTAACAGAACGCGGCAGCCATTCAAGACTTCAGACGCGAGAATGACCCGCACAGTCAAACAGACGCGAGTCAAACTGCGCCACGCATAGGATTCAAACGCGGCCTCAGTTTGTACCCGCGCCTAATGCACCAGACGCAAAGAATTTCAGAACGCCGAAAATTGCCATCTCTCTGTTGAGTGAACAAGAGTGTGCAAGATTCAGGTCTGAAACACGCCAAGGCAAGAAACGCGATGGGCAAAGCCAGCGTCAAGCGCCCGCGTTCAGAGAAGTCAAGTCACTGGCACAAATTCCAGAGAAGGAATGCACCGAACTTCATTCAGATGGTTATGCCAAGTTCAGGCTATACACATCATCGGGGGACATACAGCAGAGACCTCTGGCCAGAGTTGGCCTCTCTGCACCCAAACGCAGGCGTCCAAGATGATCCGAGAGGGGGTTCTTCTTGAAGAGACCAAACCGAAGCGTGAGAGCTCTGGGTCATCTTCATCCTCTCGAATTACCTTCATCCATGGAGACGGAATCCCTATCAAGAAACTCTTTTCTGAAGAAGGTGGGACTTCTCAGAGCAATCCAAAGAGAAATAATCCAAGCTTGGATTATAGAAGGGGAGCGCACCCTATTTATAGGCAGGCCCTAATAACTGCCATTAATGAGGCGTTAATTGGAACCGTCACGCACGATTGTCAAGCCCAGTGAAGGATTGACGCGTGGAACGCCGCTTGGGAACCGTCGCAAGCGCCGGTTTTCAACCGCCCGCGTCGGTTTTGCATTTAAGGGCAGTAACTCCTGAGTCCAATGAGGAGTTGACGCGTGGATAACTGCCTTGGGAATCAACGGATGACTCGGAATCCCAATCGACAGTGAAGACCTGACGAGCAAAGATCTCCTAAATCTTTTGAGTCAGATCACATTAGACGCAGATGGGAAAGCCGCGTCCTTCAGCAGACAAGGCTGCATCTCTTGCGTCTGCCCGATCCGCGCAAGACAGATTTGCGTTATTCAGAGCTGCTCTCACCTTGTGATTGACGCTGCGTCTCACCCCAGGGACTGACAGCCGCGTCTTACTTTACGGATCAATGCCGCGTCTCATCTTTTGATTGACGCCGCATCTCATCAAGAAGACCGCGTTCCGATTTGTGATTGACGCCGCGTCTCATCAAAAGGACTTAGTAGAATCTAAGTTCTTATGAAATGATGACCGCGTCTCACTTTATGATTGACGCTGCGTCTCAGTAAAAGGACTTAGTAAAATCTAAGTTCCGGTAGACTGACGACCGCGTCTCACCCTGTGATCGACGCTGCGTCTCGTCAAAAAGACTTGGTGAAATCTAAGTCCCCATAGATTGATGCCACGTCTCATTCTATGGGATTAATGCCGCGTCTCGCCAAGACCGCGTCTCATTAAAAGAACTTAGTCCTACCTAAGTTCAGTAATCACGACTAGTGATCAAGAGTTGGACTCATCCATAACAGGACAAAGAAATTGGGACAAAAGCTTTAAAGAAAACTTCTATTATATCAAAAAATGATAGAAGTGGATACAAACACTCTTAATAAATAGAGTGTCCCTTTTCTTTACAAAAGAAAAAAGAAAAGAAGGCTAAAATGTCCTGGTTCACCAAGGAACGGATTTTGTTCCCTAAGGCGGTGAATCTCATGCTGGCGCGTCCTCTCAGCCTCCATGATAGCCCGGTCCCGCAGCTCCGCCTCAGATAGAAATTTCTGGCAGCCAGCTGCATCCGCAGAGATTCCCACCCTGGAAGATTGTAGAGATAGACTCTCTTCAGCACGCGCCGTAGCAGCCCGTTGCTCCTCAAGCTCCTTTTTGAGGGAAACAAGTTTCTCCTCATTTAGCGCAAGAACAGCTTCCGCCTTGGCGATAATATCCCGAGTTCTGAGGATGACTTGCTCCGTGCTCTGCACACTAAGCTCAGATTCCCTCGAATCTCCGGCTAATTTCTGAAATTCAGCCTTGGAATATTCAAGGTCGCGGATCTCGGCAGCGATTTGTGCCTCCGCCTCCTGTCGCTCCCGTTCCTGATCAGCTAGGAGCCTAGTCAAGGTGGCCTGGGCTTCATCAAAAGAGCCAGCATCTTCCAAAGGATTCCAGCTCCCGCAGGTTATCTCCAAGTTGCTCTACCACCCGCAGGCATGCCCTGGCAAGTGAAGGGCCTCCCGCCAATTCGACGCTCACGGCCATATTTTCAAGAAGCCTCTGGGCGAACTGGAAGGTGCTGTGTCCACGGAAGATGAGATCAATACATGATCCCATCGAGGTGAAGAATTGTTGCACCATCTGACGTGCCAGCTCCCCCATGTCTTCACCACCAAAGAAGCTTCCCGACCCCTTTTCTGTCACGGGATAAGGGATATAAGGCGGGTCTTCTCGCGCAAGAGCCGTGCCGGCCGTCGATGTAGCAAGAGCAAGACTACCCACTGGCGCTTCCTGGAGCGCTGCCTCTGCAGGAGCTTCCACGACCAATGAAGGAGTTGTAAGCACAACCTCTTCAGAAACTTCCACCGAGAATTGAGCTGTGTGGCCTTCTGGAAGGGTGCCGATCGTCGGACTCCCCACCTGAGCCCCTTCAGTCAGAGCTGCCTTACTAGGTTCGAGGTCCAGAGGCGTCGAGTCCTGTAGAATGGGAGTCTCCCCAGCTTCAGCAGTAGCCTCCTCCACCGGCGGAGTGAGAGCCTCCTCAGCCTCAATGGTTGTTTCCCCTCCTGGCAAAGGGGAAGGCTCCCCAACTTCAACAGCTGCCCCCACTGAGGTTGTCTCGGCAACCGAAGCCTCAATTCCCTCGGGCTGAGCCCCGGTACCTCCAGCTGACCCTACAGTATAAAAGAAGAATGTTAGAACATCCTCTTCAACATGAAAAGAGAGAATTAAACAAAGGAGAAAGAATACCTTCAGTGGGAGCAATTGTCGCCAGTGGCGATGGCGCCATCGATGGCTCACCCTCATGTTGTTCCTCCTCCGAGACGTCAAAGAATCCGCCCTGATCAGGAAGAGAGGGTTCATCGCCATAGTCGACTTCATCTTCAAAGTCACTTTCTCCCGATGACGAAGAAGACGATAGCGCCACGCGAGGAAGCTCCGCAACAGGAGCCTTACCCCCAATCACCCCAGTGGTAGGACTAGGGTCGACCGCCCGAGGACTGGAAATAAAGACACTAGGAGACCCCGGTTGCTGTACCTCGTCTCTCCCTTCATGAGCAGAAGGAGACTCGGTCTGAGTTGAGATTCCTGAATCTCGACATCCTCTTCGCCCATTATGTCAACCTCCGGTGACTCGGTATCACCAGCAACAAGGGGTCGCTCAACGAGCTCCCCTTCCTCCACGGTCTTGCTGCGCGACCTAGGAGCACGGACCAAGCTTGAAAAATCTTCATCTTCCAGCGGTTCCTCAACTCTAATAGGGACACCTCAGGAGGAGCCTCAACTCCAGCAGAGATAGCTCTGGATTGAGAGACTTCAGCCGTTAAGTCCCTCCGAGCCTTCTTTGGGCAGGCTCAACTACAGAAGCAGAGCGTCGACGACGCTTCCTCGCCAATTGCTTTGACCTCCTTGCCGGTCGCGGCTCCACTCTCATTGCTGGTGGCTCCGCCCTCGTCGCTTGCGGCTTTGCCCTTGCCGGTCGCGGTTCCGCCCTCACTACTGGGGGCTCCCTCCTCGATCGTTTCTCGACCTCCCTCTGAGCTTTCAGGTACTGGTCGAGGAGTTTAGAACGTTTACCGGATTCGACCTTTCCTCGAGACTGGCATTGATACTCTCAAGACATGAAGACTTCGGAATAAGATCTGGCGTCTGGCCGGCTTGGGAGTACCAAGTACAGAAGCTGAAGCTCATACGGCACTTAGGCGCCTCGTCGGGTAGATGGAACGTTGCTCCCTCCCGTCCTCCAGCCACACTGTAATACCAAGCCCGAGCGCCTTCGAACAGGTTCCCGTCAAAGGCAAGTTGAGCATTGGGATTCCCGATGTAAAGCTGATCATAGCCAAATTGTCGGGCAAAACGACTTGGCATATACGTTTCGATAGTACAGGAAGTCCCTTGGCGAAACAGCACATATCCTGGTCGTATATTGATCAACCACCAGAAGGCTCCAGCAGGCAATTGCGAGAAGTCATCCCGCCCAGCGACATCCGTGAACAGCTCCCCGGGGGCTGCACCTTGAACCTCTGGAAAACAACGGTTAAGCTGATAGTTCGTGGCACAGGAAGACGCTTCCTAATGTAATACAGGTAGGTGTGATGCCACTCCGAACGTTCCAGCCGCTGCACAAATGGGATATGATCCATGCTCCCACGCGCCGCCGTCATTAGAGATGGGCAATGCATCACGTACCAAGCCATGAGGTACGTGTAAGGCAGCTCAATCCGCGGTTTGGGTGCCTCCCGTCGGGTTCCCCTCTGAGTCGATATACGGCTCCCCACGGGAATTAGCAGTCTTTGGGGGTTCGCAGAAGCTCTTGGTCAGCACCCGCAGCCCGCTTTGAATACCAGCCACCACGGCTGGAAGAAGGGCTATGGGGTGGCCATGAACCAAGAGTACCGCCGGGTACACCACATCTGCCACAATAACTTCATGTGGTAGCGTGGGCACCACACACCTCTTCAGCCACAACATCAAGAAGCCCGCCAACAGCGCCTGATCAGAAATAGGGGTCCGGGCTTGATGATGAAAGCTCTCAAAGACCAGGTCAGGGTTGAAGCCGTCCTCGTTCGACTCCGTGGTGTAGAACTTGTCAGAAGCTGCGTCGATCCTGTCTTCAACTTCCCCACCAGAACTAGGAGCTAGTCGGATTACTGGGAGATCTTTATTGCTGACATTATTAAACAGATAATCAGCCCAGGATAGATGCCTAACTCCATGCGCCTCCAACCGGTTACCTGACCACAAATATGGAAGTGGCACATCACTTCCCAATAGGTCTCGTACACTCAGGGAATCCTTCTTTATAAGGTCAAGCTCCCTAGCAGTCGGGACATATTCTTCATAAGGGAACTCCCCCATCACCAGCCCCGAGACCTCATGCAACTCATGCAGTGCAAGGCCCATTTCTCCAACCGGGGTAAAGAATGTCCCCGTATGAGGGTTGTAGCGCTCCAAGATCCCGAAGAAGTTGTGAGAGCTCATTGGGATGCCCCATTGTACGACCCTGACTGCTGAGTATAATCCCACGTGCTCAAGCAGATCTCCAAGATCGGAGAGGGCGAAACCCACCATCCTGCCCCACCAAGAATTCTCCGTGGAGTGGACCCATCCTGGCAAACGGAATTTGGCCGGATAATCACCCTCTGCTTCTATGAACGAATTGAGGAAGGTGGTGGCAAGCTGCGGGATCTCTCCGACTGGAAGCTCAGACTTGCGTGACCCGGGAAACAAGCCGAGGACCGCCCGGTCATGGCAATCATGACGGTATACGTTTCTGGGATTTGAAATTACCAAGGGTAATCTCAGAGATATCCCGGGACACGTCCCACTTCATCTTCCGAAGGACGGACAGATGTTGGAGATAAGACAACGGGAGCATCCTCTCCATGGCTGGAAGGAAGTATCTCCTCTCCCCTATCTGACGGAGCCACCTGTAATTCCCGTCATACATCGGTTTGCCACCGTCGCTGACATGATCTCCAAAGAAGAAAGCAGGCTTCTCCAGCTTGATGTGGGTATCCGTTGCGAAGACTGCATCGGTCATGAGCACCCGAGAAGTCCTCTCATTAACATGGGCAATCATTTCCCTGCGAACTGGCGACCTGTTAGCAGTCACAGGTATGGTCCTTCGCAGTGCAAAAGTCAGACGTGGTCGGCACCACCCACGCGTCCAAAGTGGTGCATCTTGGCAAGTGAACCTGAAACATGCGGCACTGCAAAAGAAAAAGACACTTGGTCAGATACTTTGCCAAAAATAAGGGAAGACGCCAAGTGTTCATAATTCAAAACGCAGCCGAGACACTGGACGCAGGAGTTATCATCCGCGTCCAGACCTGCGAACTTGCACCAAAACGCAGAAGAGATACTGGACGCAGGAATTTTTCGAATCCGCGTCCAGGACCTGCAAAGCCGCGTTCTGCAAACCAAGACTTATGAAAATTCTAAGTACTTGGACTCAAACGCCAGATTCTACAAAATCGGCGGTTGAAGACACAGAACGCAAGGATCAATCCGCGTTCTGCAAACCAAGACTTGTGAAATTTCAAAGTGCTTGGACTCAGACGCCAGATTCATCAAATCGGCGCCTGATGGCACAAAACGCGGCACAGAACGCATGGATCAAATTCGCGTTCTGCAAATCGCGTCCAGAGACCTTCACAATTAGAAATATTCTAAGTGAAGGATCCAGAGTGCAGAGTTCACCAGCGTCAGATCATCAGGCCCGCGCCCCGGTTATCATCTCAAGGACAGCGTCCGAGAATCAAACACGATCTTGTGTTAAAGGTTCTTAGGGTTCTATGAACATGTTTTAATGGCGGAACCCACGCCGAAGGTGCATTTTTACCTCGGAAAACACCCTCCTGCGCAGAGGAAGCATCTCTCTCAGCCTCGGCGGACGGTCGCCCTTGAGGATGATGCGGTCGGTTTCGTCTTGGGAGCCATCGATGTTCAGAAATCCGAGTTCGAAGATGGACAGATGAACAAACAAGAGGAGGGAAGCTCTCTTTTCTCAGCAAATGCGTTCGGAGAAGAAGATGCGTCTCTCTAACTGTTGCCTTTTATAGGCACAGAGATTCGCGAAGATACGCAGCGTTTGGCCCAATAAACGCTGCAGCGAATCGCTGCCTGACGCGTGGAGCCAAATCATTGTTTGAACAGGGAAGATCATGCGTCGCGACCCCGCCACAAGTCAGAAGTTGACACGTGGAGCAGTTCATTTAATGAACCGGGAGATCCGCGCGCCAAAAGGCGAAATCTCGCCGTTTCCCCAGGCCAGCTGGCGGCGTAATCATGACATGGCACAGGTGCGCGCCCCAAAGTACGCGGCTCTTCGTGGACATGCCCCGTCAGCATCATCATAAATGCACCCAGAAAATCGCGTCTGCATTTCAAGAGATGCGTCTCTCCAAAGTCCGCGTCCCCTCAAACGGGCCAAACATCGCGTCTACCCCATGGAAGTCGCGTCTTTAAAGCAGTCTCTGCTTTTTCAAAAGAGAACCTGCGTCTAGTCTCCTGCTTCTGCAAGTCAGTTCAACAGTACACTGACGCAAACAGACAAACCAACCACTCCCGGCCAAAAGCGCACCCGTGACAGACTAAAAGCAATCGGGGAGGTCTAGACTGTGTATCTAGACACTCAACACGATCAACTCTGACGGCTTCAAAGAGTTCAACAGTACACTCACGAAGACCAATTCCAGATAAGATCAAGCCCGAAGCATCAACAGTCCAGTCAAAAGGCGAACACGGCTAAGATCCAAAGTATTCCGAAATCCGTCCCATTCAACTGCGGAATATCAGAAACTTTGGAGGGGGTTCTGTAGGCTGTCTAAAAATGACTAACAGACAAGCCATTAAGGAAGCAGAGTCTCAAGCTCTAGACGCGAGGAATCGATGCCCGCATCTCAGCATTAAGACGCGTTGGCTCTACACCCGCGTCTCAACGTCCAGACGCGTCGGCCCGAAGCCCGCGTCTCAGCATCAAGGCGCGTCGGCCCGACGCCCGCGCCTCAGCGTCCAGACGTGAAGGCCCGAAGCCCGCGTCTCAGCATCAGGGCGCGTTTGGCTCGACGCCCGCGTCTCAAACTTCAAGGCGCGTTTGGCTCAACGCCCGCGTCTCAGTTGCAACTGCCCTGATTGCGGGGCCAGTCACCGCGCATGTAGCGGGTAGTGGCCCCTCATTCGGGAGCGTTTTCAGGAGGCACCTTCACCCCCTGAGACCCCTATAAATAGCCTTGTTTGCTATGAAGAGGGGATCGAAGCTTTGGAAAGGTCGAGAATTAAGAAGGTCAAGGCATCATCAAGATCGATCGAATCCAGGCAAGAGGATCATCAAGAGGGAAGTACGACTTCAACAACAGACAGAGGGAGGAGACTCTTCAGCGAGCTTACTGAGTACTAGCGCTCTTCGCCTACCTCCTCTTTGAGAGTTTTGGTAGACGGAGCTGAGTTACTCTTTCTACCGACCGAAGAGAAGACCCCCGACGGTCCAGGACGGTCATTTGGTCAACGGAGAACAAGATTCACTCTCCACCGCCACACGAAGAACCCAGCATTAAACAAAGGGGGGATTCAAGCTTCAACATCCTCCCTCCCTTGTAACTGGAAGGAAAAGTCTTGTTGTAATCTTTTCATCTGATTCAAAGAAATCTTTACAGCAATTCTCTCTTTCTTTTTCCGGCGCATACAATTATGACCTAAACTAAACTCTTACACTAAACACCACGTATAACACAAGAGTGTTGCCGAATTCCCTGTGAAGGGCTCTGGACAAACTCCTCTAGATCCCCTTGATAAGGGTTGAGGTGCCGCGTTGGCTCTCTTGGTTAAATACAAGTGTTAGCAAACAACCCAAGCATATATATCAATTAAGCACACAAGGTATCAAGCATATAACGATGAGCACAATAAAAGTATGCAAGATATAAACAAGAGACAAAGAGAGAGAGAGTGAGCAGCAAACATAAGGGATTTGTTTCGAGGTTCGAGCACACTTGCTCTACATCCCCGCCTTCGACACACGAAGGATTTCCACTATAATCGATCCCATCGGATCACTCGGTGCCGCAACACCTACAACTCTCGGACTCCCTAGTCCCGTACACACACAAGCCTACGGCTCGCCGAGGCCACACCTCAAACAACAAGTTCGTACCCGAACTCGAAACACGCGGACACACATGTCCGCCTCCTCAAAGTACAAGAAAAGATCTCTTGGTGATCTAAACACTTTGATCACCAATAAAAACTCTCACTACAACACTCCTATAAGATGAATAGCAATGGATAGCTCAAGTGTATGTGTGAGAAAAACAAGGAAAGAGATGGTGGAGGAAAACTCAAGAAATCTCTTTTAACACTCTTGATAAAAACTCCCCTTTTGATTGGAAGTATTAGCTCTCAATTTAGTGGAGAAAACTCTTTTAAAGAAGTGGGAAACTGGCTCAAAGTCCACTAGAAATCTTGTTAAAAAAACAATGCCCAAACCCCAAAATTTATAGGGCTAGAAAAACTAGCCGTTGGGGTCTGTCAGGCCTGTCGGTCGACCGTCCGGCCGACGGCCAACGGTCATATTTCAGACCGTTTGTGCCATCGGTCGACCGGTCGGTCGACCGAGCCAGGATACAGAGAGCAAGTCTCTCTGTCCGGTCGACCGCTCGGTCGGCCGGGGCCTTTCCAAAGAGCAGAGCTCTCTGGACGGTCGACCGGGTCGGTCGGCCGGCCCTCCTGCTAGAACTGGCGTGCACGTCTGTGCACGTCGGTCGACCGGCTATAGCCAGGACAGAACTGTAAGGGATTTAAAAATAGGTCTTTTGGTTCAAATAAAATCCCATAAAATACTTAAAAATCTACAAAAATAGTTTTACCAATATACTTTGATAAACAAACATGCTTGCACAAAATCAAGGCATGTTATAAATAATTTGGACTATTTTTGTAAGTTGAAAAAATTGACTAAAATGAAAACAGTATTTTCCAAAACTTATTTTCCAACTTTGTTTTTCCAAAACATCTCCAAATATAAAAACAAGATATTTAAACAACTTTGAAAGCATAGGGTGTATGGATATGATCCACTGCACAAACATGGTGAAATATCTATGTTTTTGACATTAAGCTCTAAACATGGTTTTGGTTAAAACATGTATATAAGAAATTCCAAAAACCAAACATGTATTTTCTAAAATTGAAAATCTTTTGTAAAAACAAAACTATAAAGAGTGTGTGTGTATATGTGCTTGAGCAATCCACCAACTACTCTATCCTTTACATTTTATCTAAAACAAAATCTTCTAAAAACAAACCTAAACTCAAGTCTTCATCTTCTTGAAGTCTTCACTTGAAGCCTTCTCATCTTCTTGACTTGGTCCAAACACGATCCAATGGCTCTTGGATCAAACCGTGCTAGCCCAAAAACTTGACTTTAAATCCTTTGTTGAAGCTATGCACCTACTAAGATCTTGATCATAAATCTGTCACTAATTAAACACAAGATCATTAGTACTATAACTACATGAGTTGATCATCATCAAAACTAGAGTGATGGGCCTTCGGGCCAACAACGTGCATACAGATACATACGTGTATACCCGCATGCATACACCTATATGAGTATACGCATACATACACCTCTATATATACATATATATACATATATACAAACTAATAGTCATGCATACCTATACGTATATGCTTATATACATACTTATATATACATATGTACATACACTTATATGAATTAAAGCACATAGGCATGCACATCCATGCATAATTACATGCAAACCTTGACTCACGAACCCACAATACAAATAAACACTTTCCAACTATTACAACTTTACTCTAAACATATAAATGCACTAACCTCGGGGCGATTTGCGGTGCACTGACGGAGGCTCTGGTGGAGGCGTCGGGAGCCGCGGAGGATGTCGTTGGATAGAGCATCTCGCCGTGAAGGCGTGGGTGCATTTGCGCTCGCCGACAGTGATCAATGACGACGCACAGAGAGACAGAAAACAGCTCGGGGTAAGATGTCTCATGGAGTATTGCTTGGCTTGCCTGGGTGGGTGGAGCGGCTAACCATGGAGGGAGATTACATGGTGATGGATTGAAGGAGTGCGTGGCTTGGCCTACATGGGTGCTCACGCTGTAGAGTTGGGCATGGTTGGAAAGGGGGCTCGGCCAAGGTAGAGACTCGGGTGTGCATGGGCTGTCGGTGCATTGTTGTTGGCTCGTGCTGCACATGGCATGGGGCCTCGGAGGATGATGGAGTAGGGGATGCTGCAAGGCCTTGGAGGAAAAGGGCAGCCAAAGGTGAAGGCCATGGTGATGATGCTCGGCCATGCGGATGGAGATGCAGTGGCGTCGAGAAGATGCTTGGCCTGTGGTGGAAGGCAGAGCCGG
Organism: Agave tequilana; assembly: GCA_038442645.1. NCBI lineage: Eukaryota > Viridiplantae > Streptophyta > Magnoliopsida > Asparagales > Asparagaceae > Agave > Agave tequilana. Next base: position 79,320 of record JAVJIF010033699.1, on the reverse strand, counting down.
GGGCTTGGCCTATGGCGTGCGTGGCCGGAGAGGGCCTGGCTGAGAGGTTGTTGCCACAAGGAAATCTTGGGATTCGGTCATGGAGGAAGAAGGAGATGGAAGGGCCACGGTAATGGAGTTTCGGAGCTCTCTGGAAAGATAAGGCACAGTCGATGGCAAGCCAAGGGCTCCGGCGGCAACGCGTAGGAGGAGAGGGCGTGGCGGCCAGCACTGGGGGTATGGGCGGCTATGTAGGAGGAGAATTATTAGAATTAGGTTAGGGTTAGGAATAATTAGATGAAGATTATATAGGGTGGGTTGCGGGTTAACTGGTAGCGGGTTGGGTTTAATGAGTAATGATATAAATTTGGGAATTGGGCTAACGGGTAGGATTAGGAATTCTATAGGTTAATAGGTATGGAGATAAAAGAGGATAACGGGTATGGGTATTGGGTTTAAGGGTAAAGAATGGAAAATAGGGAAGGAAGATACTACTACTAAAAGTATAAAAATACAAGTCATAATAATAGTTGTAATAATAATAATAATAAATACAAAATAGTACTAATAATAATTTCAATAACTCTTACTAAAAATATAAATTACAATAATAATAACATTATTATTGACAACATGATTAGCATTAATAATTAACAACATCATAATAATACTAATATTAAATAACAACAATAATTAATAATATCAATAACAATAATAATAGAAATGATAATTAACAACTATCATTACCACTAACATTTATGCTAATATTAAAATAAATAAATAATATAATAGTAACACTAATAATAATCAATAAACACCAACAATATTAATAATAATAACACTAATAATAATAATAAAGAATAATTATAATGAAAGAATAATAATAGTAATAACTACCACTAGTAATATTAGTTAAAAACAAGAATAATCATAGAAGTAATAGTAATAAGTAATTAAAAATATTGATAAAAAATGTCGATAATTATATATAAAGACAAATTACTATTTACTATTCCAAAATAATTTCTTTATTTAATAATGCAATAAGTCAGAGAACAAGTTAATAATTAACAATAAAATAATCGGTAAATCAAAATAAATACTTTAGAAAAATAAAAATACAGTATTTCTAACTAGGAATATTACAGTAAGATTACTTGAAGGGGGAAAAAATGGAATCCAAAGATTCCAAACAGTATAACAACATGCAGCGAAATGGAGAGAATGAGTGCAAAAGCTGATTCGTCCATGCAATTCAGTACTTTTTTTTTTTTTTGATAGCCAATTCAGTATTTGGGTAAATTTCACAAAAAATATATCATGAAATATACGAGTGGTTTGACAAAAATGTCTAAACTATCAAATGGTACAACTAACTATCCACAATTGCTATGACTATGACGTCCAAATCGTCCGAGAGTGAAGGACACATGATCAAAATTGGACTTTTTTTGCCCTTTGAGCCATTTCTATACATATTTTGCAGTCGCCAACTAATTATTTGCCCAATTACTTCCAATTTCAGCTCCTGGAAGTATGAAACTCCCAATTCACTACACCCTAACACTTCACTGCACCCTGATTTGATAATCGCGTTCGAAGCCCTTTGAGAATTGCATTCGAAGCCCTTTGAGCTATCTCAAAACTGCGCCCTACCCCTATTTTTTCCTCCATTCTCTCTTCTCAAAATAATTAACTTTGGCTTTATTTTTGCTGAGAAAAGCAGAAAGTAAAAGATTAAAATGGAGAATGAGGGGAGAAGGACACACTGGAGAAGTATTTAGGTCATTTTTGTAAGTTAGGCCTATCAGTCAAGGGTTAGATTTGAGTGTGATTATTTAAATTCAAGATGTGATAAATAGACTGATTAGTTAGTATACACAGTAAAATAATAAATAACACCTCTCTCAAATTATTCTAAATATTTTTATATTTTACACACCTAATTTATTTAAGTGTAAAAACTCAATTATATTCTCCGATTTGAAATTAATTTTCCCCTTCTCTTTTCCCCATCTCAAACCCCAGTTCATTCCTCTCCTCCCCCCCCACTCCCCTTCCCGTCGATCTCCCACCTCCTACAAAGTCTAGGATATGAAGTTGGAGCGAGGAAGAAATATGTCTTCTGCGTTGCATGAGAGCAGTATGAGCATGTTCCTTTGTGGATCAATCTTGTAGTGTGACATCAACCTCTTTGCGGCATCTTAAGTACTCCTGTGCATATAAAATCCAAATCGTTTTAGAATCTTACCTAATTCTATATTTTGGACTTTTCATTTGAGAATAAAACTGTTTAAGAAAATCTTATTTTATTTTTTGGGACTACTTATCACATCACATCTTTGGGTTTAAATAACCGCACTCGTTAGACTTTGGGTCGTTAGTTGGAACATTTGGAAGTTTAGGTATTTTTGTGAAATTACCCATATACTTCATGTATTTTTGTAAAATTTACCTTAGTACTTTTGTTAAATATTAAAAGAAGTGAATTGGGGTGAACAGTTTGAAGGAACACAATAAGATGTTACGGATAAGACTGCCATGAGGTTTGCAAAAAGATAACAAAATTCTCTAAAAGGGGAATTTTGAGTCCTTTAGGGTCCCATACAGTAAAGCTGAGGCCCATGCTATCCCACGTAGGACTTATCCTTAACCCCTGTGTCGAAATTTCAAGGTCGTTCACATAGTCTAGTTTAGTTAGCTCATCAACTTATCATGCATCCAAGGGTTACGTAAATGTACGTCTCTCCCCTTCAACTTCTCCTTTGACCTTTCAAGTTACCACTTCGTGTTCTCGATGTTTACAACTAATCTCATCTTCTCGATGTTATTTGATGAGAAAATTGTAAAGGATTTCAGTTGAAAATTGCTAAAGGTTTTGATTGATGCCTTAATCCTCACGTTACTTGTATATAGAGTTAGAGATAATTAATTGACAAGTGGCCGGAAAGGGTTGAGGTTGCTAAATTTCAATTCTCACGGATGAGAGAGGAGTTTGCTGCATTATTTTGAATTAGATTGTGGGATCATTTGAATCTTAAGGAAACAGAGAAAAGTACACCTGAGGTTGATGGTTGCTATAATTAAGACTTTGTAGAGTCATTATGCAACTTTTTCTCTCAAATATTGCTATTGACGATTTCGTTCTAAAGGAAAATGACTTTGTAATAGTAGAAAATGAAGAAAATTTATTCTTCGTCACGCTGAGACTAATTCTGATGATGAGGTTGTTGTTGTTGAAGATGGTATAAGACTTACTTTAAAAAAAAAAGGAATATAAACTGCTTACAAATGTTGACTTGTCCACCATGCCTAACAAGTAACAACTTGAGAAAAGGATAGGGTAAAATACAAGATAAGAAGAAAACTCTTTATACTATAAAAAGGCTAGTGCTGATTGCTAGTATAAAGGCATGTTTGACAACTGCATGTATTTGGTGAGCGTATCAATTTAGGGCAAGATAAAAGAGCGCAAGGGAGACCGAAGAAAACATGAATGGAGGTAATACGACTAAAGGTCTTAGTAAAGGCATATTACTCGATAGGAATGAGTGGAGAAAGCTGATCCATGTGCCCGATCCGGTATAAATCTCTTTTGGTTCATATAGCCCACCCCAAATACTTGGGACAAATGGCTTAGTTGTTGTTGTTGCTGCTGCTGATGATTGCTAGTATAAAGACATGTTTGACCAACTGCATGTATTTGGTGTTTTTCATCAAAAATAGCAATAAAATATAGTATTAGCTCGTACATGTTATAGGAGTTTCTAAAGGTATAGGATATAGAAATTAATATGTGTATCTTAATTATTAAGATTTAAACTTTTTAACTACGTATGACAACGTATATATTCTCAAATTAAAATGAAAAATATCAGTACTATGCCACAGTGTTAAGGTTTCTCTCTCTCATGGAAAAAATCTTAGCTTGAATTTCTCAAAGCTTCCAACATGAACTACCATAAATCTTTTGAAGTTAAGGTGCGGATAAAATTATAGAAATCTCTTCCCTTATATGTATAATTAACTTGAACCATTCTAGTTACACCTTGATACCACGCTAATTAATAACAACTCTTTTTTTTTCCATTATTCTTCGGTGCCCACAATACGGCATGGGCTTTTGCTTTTCTAACTATCGTCTTTATTAATATATTCTTCGATGTATGTATTTGGTTGTGATCTTTTTAAATTATACTGATAACAATAAAATCGTATTAAGCTATTGACAAATTAAAAGAGCCATCTGCAATAAATTAAGTATTTTTGCTGAAAAAATTTAAAATAATAATGTTTTCATCTAGGTTTATTGCAGGACATCCCTTTGTCCGTACTATCACTATTTTGAAGAAACCCTTTGTTCTCTTAAAACAACTAAAAAGACCCTATTCGACTATTGGAGTCACCTGAAAACACCTCATCCACTATGAAAAAAAAATGAAAAAGAAGAAAAATAATAATGTAAGAAGAAGAAGCAGAAGAACAAAAGGAGTTATAAGATAGAAGAAGATGGAAAAGGAGAAAATAAGAAGAAATTAATGAAAAGTTATAATCCATAATTGATCTTAGAAGATTTACTTTTCCAAACTATCACTTCCTTTGAAAATTAAGAACTGCAAATTCAATGATGAGGACAACACTAAAGTTGTAACGGTCCCAGATTTTAGTAATCTCAATTGACACGAATATCTATACTTATCAACAGATCATCGAATTAATCTCCAATATTCTCGAAAATTTTGGCAGCATCTCCTTTGTAAATATTGTTATATCCCAAATATACATTTCACGTCACAATAATTTCGGCCAACACCAGCCTACTTATCTCAAATCCAAACATATAAGCCAAGGTCAGCAACTGTCCATACAGTCATAATAATATTTTGGCTCACAACGGCCCGTATCTTCTAAATAACAATTTCGGCTTGACATTGCCTACTTATGGAGAAAAAAATGACATAAACTCTAGAGTTTCTTTCTATACATCCATAGGCTCTTCTAATTATATTTTAATTATAAAAGGGACACAATTTAGCTTTGTGCATTAATGAACTTGAAGTTCAATTCCTACATGTTAAGGATTTGCAAAGCCTTTACTATATCAACAAGGATCACTTTAAAAATCCCTCGATTTGCTCGTGATGTTTCGACAAGCCTCTATCACCTACATCCAACCGGATTGTGAATAAACTGCTGGGAGGTGGACTCGTATAGCTCTATATATATATATATCTCTTAGACAATATAACACATACTATAAGTAGTTTGATGTTGCAGTGACCACCAGTCATGAACCTTTTGTTTGACACAATTTTATGGCTCAATCTTTCCGGATAACCAAATTAAAATTCCTGATATTCTTTATAAAAGTTCATCATGTTTAAGTCATCAACTAACCCCATTTGTTAAGTTGTTATGCTCTATTTTAAGACAAATTAGCATGGTGAAGTTTCAAAATGAATTTAGACAAAAAAGGCCAATCCATATAATAGAAATCATTATTTATTTATTTTTAACGACTTATATTAATCTAATAATAGATTAACTTGTCTTGAATAACACTATTAATGCTAATAATTCATATTTAAATTTATTATGTTTTTGAAGTTAAACCTTTTGTTGACAAGAATTTTGCACCAAAACTTGTGAATGTTTGCACCAAATAACGAATTTTAAATAGGGGTAGGATTTAATTTTGTGACTGCAATTTCAATTTCAATTTGAATGGACGTAATGATTGACTTTTTCATTTCCCATGCTGTTACGTTCCAACTTAACTTTCCCTTTTTCCATTCTCATGAAATAAATAAGGGGTTATTTGGCTGTTAGAAAACAAAGTAAGGAAAATCAGATGAGCTCCTACATGTTAGATTTCGGGTGCTTTCAGAGCAAAATGTTCTGAAATCAGACAATGCACAGTTCAACTAAAAAGCTGAAGTGGAGGCTGAGTTTTTCCCTCAGCTTTCATAGCAAATAAATATAGTGAAGGAAAGAAAAATGGCATGGGACCTCAGTGTCAGGAGTAAAAAATAAGTTTTTCTCAACTTTTAGGGCAACCAAACAGCCCCTAACAAAGACTAAGCATACAAAGAGATAAACGAAAAGTATATGTTTTTTAATATGTTTTACTTTATTACTTTCTAATTTTTTTCCCTAGTTTTAAACAGGAAGCTAACATATAAGGGTGGCAATTGGGTCGGGTCGGGTCGACCCGACCCAATTACTGCTCGACCCATATAATAATCGGGTCGGGTCGACCCGACCCGTTTATTATATGGGTCAAAAATTCAGACTCAGACCCGACCCAGACTTAATCGGGTCGACCCGACCCGACCCATTTGACCCGATTATTAAGCCTTAAATACAATTTCTTTACGCTATTTTACTAAATTGTTTGGTGATATGGTTGGTCATCACACTAAATTCATACACTAAAGGTCATATGTTCGAAATTGGGCTCACACATATTTTTTGACAATTTAATTTAGGTCAAGGAGAGGAGGCGGTGGCGGCGGTGGAGGAGATCGAAGGGGAGGAGGCCGAGGAGGAGAGAGAATAATTGGGTCTGGCGGGTCAAGCGGGTCTGGCGGGTTCGGGTCGACCCGACCCATTTAATAATCGGGTCAGATGGGTCGACCCGATTACGACCCAAACCCAATTAGCCCAAACCCATACCCGCTAACTCCGGTCGGGTCGGGTCGGGTCTGGCGGGTCGCGACCCGTCTGCCACCCCTACTAACATATGAGGGCTTGTCCCAGACAAGAGGACATCTCATCTTGTACTTGTCCCCAATACAGTAAGTGAACGCTTGTATCTGTAGTCTAATTAAGAGGCACCCACAAAGAAAATGCAAGAGTTTGAGGGGGAAATTAACTTTTCCCGCCCACTAGAAATTAGCAACTGGAATATTCCGATGAAGTGTTTAATTAGAATTCTTGACTACTGTTTTCAAAAGAATTGACCCCCTTTCTAGTCTTTGGACATAACATAATTCATTAAGCAAGCCTATGAGTACCTCTACATGTCTTCTCGTTGCTCACGTAAACCCTAGCTACCTTATTCCAAGCTCCCCAACTGCGTTCAAATTTTAACACTACTTAATAACATGCAATTTCAGAACTCATGTGCCTATATAAAGGTGGCCATATGCCCTCTCCCTTCATTCATCAAACTCAAACTTAGCATCATTCTCCAGCAAAACCCTAGCTATTGCATGCCAAGGTTACAACTATGGCAACAAATTTTTGCTCAATTTCTTGGCCCTCTCTCTCCTTGCAGCTCTTAGGGCAGCAACTAGTGCTCCCATAACATATTATAAGAGTTTCAATTCATGTGTCAACGCGTGATTGACCCTCTTATTGTATGTGTTTGTGGCTCACACACATGAACCGAACCCTAAGTTTGAGAGTCCTCGTGAGAAGAAGATGCATCCATTGAGCGGCTGATAAGGCTAATGGTATCCTCACAGAGCACCAAGCAATCGGGTTCGGTTCATGTGTGTGGCTCACACACATGAACCGAACCCGATTGCTTGGTGCTCTTTGAGGATACCATTAGCCTTATCAACCGCTCAATGGCTGCATCATCTTCTCATGAGGACTCTCAAACGTGGGTCAGTGCCGCGATTGCGAACCATGAAACATGCAAGAAGGGTTTCATTGAGCTCAACTCATCCTTACACTTGCCAAATTCACCATTCATGACCAACAACATATCCGAGTCCCTTAGCAACTCTCTTGCCATTAACAAGGCCATGGCCCCGGTTAGCTCTCTCGGCAACCGTAAATTGCTCTCCGATGGATTCCCATGCAAGAAATTATGTAAGGATGTGAGTAGAATTATGTTCATAAAAAGGTAGGATGAAAGGGTAATTAGCTTGGTTTGTTTGGTGTCATTCTTTTTCCATGCAAGAAATTATGTGAGTAGAGATGATGTAAGTTAGTTGTATTTAATTCAATGATATTATTAGTTAAATGAGGCTCGTTGAAATTTTACTAATTTTCTTTGCCAATTTTAATAAATTTTTACTAGAAAAATGTTGAAAGAAATAGAATTAACAAGCTGCAAAAAAAATTAAAATATGAAAAGAAATAATTTCCCCACGCAGGATCGAACTACATACCTTCAATTTACAAGACTGACGCTGTACAACTGTGACAATTTCTAGTAGAATAAATCAATCATATTTTAAGCATAAAGAAAAAGATCTCCACATCCGGAGGCGGCCCAAGCAATGATCAACCATCAAACTCGATCCAACTTGTACTGGTTTGACGAGAACGAGACTCGATCTTCTGGCACGATCCTGCTCTTGGTCCGGGCCGATCCATACAATGTTATCATAGAGTACTTCGTGATCAACATTGAGTCCCCGCACAATGCGATCCTTGGTCGACCTTGGCTCCAAATGATGAGGACGGTTCCATCCAGCTACCACTAGCTTCTGTGGTATCTCACCTCAAAGGAAACCGCAGATATATGGGAGACCAAGCCGTGGACCGGAGCATTGCCACCATGGCTCGGAAGAAATTCTAGTGGGCGCCAAGGAATGCAAGTATGGCCTCAGACCAAGACCACCCCTAAGGGAAGAAACAAAAGTAGACTGTGGCTCAATAGCAATTACAGAGCGATGGAAGCCATGAAACTGACTCCTCCGAAGACTCAGAGGCTCCCAACAGTCGATCAGAGGAGGACACAAAGCTGGTCTATGTGGACCCGTTACACCCGGAGCGGGCCCTTCAAATCGGGAAAATCTTCCGGCAGATGAAAAAGTATGGTTTGAAGATTTCTTATCTAACAACCTGGTTGTGTTCACCTGGACCCCAATAGATATTCCATGTGTTGACCCATCCATCATCTGCCACTGGCTATCCATTGACCAAAGAATCAAACACGTCAAGTAAAAGCCGAGGAAGATGAATGCAGAGCGATGTCAAGCTCTCCTTGAAGAAGTTGACCAATTGCAGCGAACCAATTTTATTAAAGAGACACACCACCCTGAGTGGCTCACCAACTCGGTCCTGATGAAGAAGAAGAGCGACAAATGGAGAATCTGCATCAACTTCACCAACCACAACCAGGCCTGTCCCAAGGACAGCTTCCTCCTACCGAGGATCGACCAGTTGGTGGATGCGACAGCGGGCCATGAACTACTCAAGTTCATGGACGCCTACTCCAGGTATAACCTGATCAAGATGTATCCTTCGGATGAAGACAAGACGATTTATCACCAATCGAGAAATCTACTGCTATAAGATGATGCCCTTCGGGCTGAAGAATATCGGAGCGACATTCCAAAAGATGCCCAACACTGTCTTCGAGGAGCAAATCAGACATATCATGAAAGTGTACGCCAATGACATGCTTGTGAAGAGCCTCCGGAATGTCGACCATCTGCAACACTTGAGCGAGGCATTTGACCGCCTCCGATGGTATAAGATCCGGCTCAATCCCAAGCTTCATAGTTGTTTGGCAAGTCTTTGGAATATCTGGTTACTCAGTGGGGCATCGAAGCCAACCCCCGATCAAAGATCTGTTATCCTGAGTATGAGGTTCTCGACATGTGTAAAGGAAGTTCAGATACTTAATGGGTACCATGCGGCCTAAACTGGTTCCTCAGTCGATCCACAGATAAATGTAAACCATTCTTCCAAGTCATCAAGAAGAACATGGCATATTTTTGCTGGAATGAGGAGTGCGAGGCCGTGTTCAAAGGCCTAAAGAAGTATCTGGCCTCTCCTCTTCTCCTTTCCAAACCAGTCACTGGGAAGCACTGTTTCTTTACCTTGTGGTATCAGAGTCACTGTAAGCGGGGCCTTAGTTCGAGAAGACGAAAGTGCCCAGAAGCATGTATACTATGTCAGCAAATCTCTGCTCAGTGCTGAAAATGGATATCAAAAGATGGAGAAAACAGTTCTCGCACTCTTTCTCGTCTCCAGAAAACTGAGGCTTACTTCCAATCTTTTCAGATCTTCATACTAACAGAGCACCCCCTGAAAAGCATTGTGGAGAATCTGCAGGCCACTGGGCAGATAGCAGAGTGGGCCATGGATTTGAAACCTTATGGCATCAAGAATATATGAATTGAGGACGACAATCGAGGGACAAATCTTGGCCTACTTCATCCTTGAGTTCACTCTGGGACCATCGACCCCATGCGACCTTCTGGACAGATGGGTCCTTAACATGGATGGAGCCTTAAACATCAAGGGCTTTGGAATTGGGATCATCCTCAAGACTCCGGAAGGATCAATAATTAAGCAGTCCTTCACCTTGGGTTTTCCTGCTACCAATAATGAGGCCGAGTACAAAGTTGTTATCGCCGGTCTCAAAATGGCTACGACCCTCAGAGTCAACAGACTCAAAGTCCGATGTGATTCACTACTTGTGATGAGTCAGGCCAAAGGGGAATACACTGCCAAGGACGAGCGAATGGCCGCATACATGCAACTCATCCTTAGCCTGAAATCCAAGTTTCTCTGTGGCAACTTCAAGCAGATCTCTCGACTAGAGAACAATCACGCAGACTCCCTCACCAATATAGGGTCAGCCGTTGAGCATCAGTTTTCGGAGGGAGATCCCCTAGGAACACATTGCGAACCCAGTATTCAGCGATCTGGAGGCGAGGTGCTTCTCTTCGGCCTCCTAAATACTATCATCTCTGATAACGAGACAAAATCCACCAGTAAAGAGGTAGCCACTTTCTGTGCCAAGTATAATATCGCCTACCGGTTCTCTACGCTATACTATCCGCAAAGCAACGACCATGTCGATATAAATAATCACACCATCCATGACAGCCTATGCAAGAACCTTGTTGAAGCTAAGGGTAAATGGGTCGAGCAGCTTTTGGGAGTGCTCTAGGCTTATGGACCACCCACCGGGAGAGACTCCATTTTTTATATATACGGGATAAAAGCTATCATCTCGATCAACGTCTGCAAGCCTACACTGCACTCGGAAGGGTCAAGTGAGATCCATACACCACTCAGCTCTAGTTATCGCAAGTTCACTCTAAGGAATGGTGGTGACAGGCCATGATCCAAATAGCGGCCTACTAGCAGCAAATCAAGGTGGCACGTCATAAGAAAGTGAAGCCTCGGGAGTTCCAAATGAAAAACCTGGTTCTTAAGCATGTTATCTGATGCATTGAAGAGAGAGATGCGGGAAAGCTTGGGCCAATGGGGAGGGACCTACATCATAATCGTCAAAGGACGAAAAGGTTATTGATTGAGAATTTTAGAATTTGTAAATAAGAATGAGTTGTAAAATTCTTAGTCTCAATGCTATCCGCTATAGCAAGGGCTCAAGCGGGTCGTGATCCTCAGGGAAGGATGCGATGCAAGCTTTTTGACCGATTCCTCTGTATCTTCAAAATATGAGAGAAGAGATTAGATTTGAGATATATATATGATATGAAAGATGTGGTTTTACTGATCTTCTACCACAACCCTATTGCAAGTTAAGGAGATTGATCATCATATTGAGATGTATGTAATTCACCCTAGGTTATTAAGAACAATTCAAGCAAGAAAAGACGATACAAGATTCTAACTAAGTTATATTATTAAAAACTAAACAATGTTTCATCCTAACATCTAAGTACAGCTTAAGAGAAGATTAATCTTAAATTTAGGCTATCCTAGTTCTTAAGTATGAAGTCATGAAGAGTCTTTTAAATATGCAACCTAGATTAAGAAGTCTAGTTATCTGTTTAATCTTCAAGAAAATAATCATTAAACTTAGGGTTTCAAGAAGTGGTCATCAATCCGATCAATGCTTAACTGCTCTAGGGTTGCTTTAAGAATTTCAGCAAACCACTAGAGGAAATTAGTTCATCATTTTTTTTTTATCTTTTCAATTTATTTATTTATTTTTTTGTTGTTTAATAAGAAAGATTGCAAAAAGTAAAGAAAAAGAAAACCAGAGATAGATCACAGAGAATAAAAACAAATAGAAAGACAATAAACGAAATGAGAAAGTATGTAACCTTTATTTGATAATAGCCTCCAAATACAAGCTCCTTCTTCCACAATGTGCTTGAAACAAAAATTACAACGTGCTGAAATTTAAAGAAAAATGGCTAAAAGAAAACCCTAATCGTCTCTGGATGCCCTCTCTGTTGCGCCTGCAGGGATATTTATAGGTGCAGAAGGTGATAGAGTCCCGGATAAGATCGTACACGAAAGCAGTTGGGCAGCCTCATCAGAAATGCCGCGGAAACGCGGCTTGGGCCGCGTTTCCGCGGCTCTATGTCATCTGTTGGTTAGGCGCTTTGGCGCGTGGCTTCTCCTGGTCCGTCCATCTGGTCGTTTCTTTCTGGAAGATGAATCCTGGCTCTTCAGTTTGAATTTTCGAGATAACTTAGAAATTAAGTTACTCTAATCCAAATCCCTTCAAAAAATAAATCTCATCCCTGCACATGTATTTATCCTCATCCACCAGGTATTTAGGATTGGATAGAATTATATCCTTTCCCTCTTTGTAGTATTTGCAATATTTACATCTTGTATTTGCACTTTGACTTCTTGTAATTGCACTTTTGCACTTGGGCTTGGACTTGGGCTTGGATCTGGGCTTTTGGGCTTCATTAAGCTTTAATTCTTTATTTAATTCAGAACTCAAGGCCTGCACACATTAAATAACAAAATATTAATAAATGTGCATCATTATATGAATAAATGTGAAAATGTGATAGTAAATATGATGACAATTATGCATTTTTCACTACCAATCACACCCCCACACTTATCTTTTTGCTCGTCCTCGAGTAAAAATCAAAAAGAAAAAGAAAAATTAATCTAACCTAACTCACTTTCGTAGGAATCACGGTTGCACTTAGCATGTGCAACAAGCCGTTAAACCTCTAGGTTACCCTAGAGGACGAGTGTTGTCTCGTGAGGGTTTTCAGCGGATTACACCCACAAAATCCATAAAAGGAGAATATTCGAATTATATTTGAAGAGACTAAGTAGTCTATAAGTTTTAGGATTATCATTTTTATTCATTCTTAAACTTAGTCTTAATAAAGTGAATTGTTATTTATTTTAGGTAAGGATCAAAATTGAATGTTTGTATAGTCTTTTTCGTTACCAAAAATCATATGCATCCTTATGAATTTTTACTAAGAATTCCTTAACTTGGACTCTCATGCCTCTTTATTATTTTTATAACATCATCTAATTTTCTTTCGTGTAAGTATCAAGGCTTCTTGAGGCCCTCATACCTAACTAATTGACTATTAGATGTGTAAAAAAATTTTTTTTTAGCATGTATAACTCATCTAGTTTTCTTTTGTGTAAGTATCAAGGCTTCTTGAGGCCCTCATACCAAACTAATTGACTAATAGATGTGTTAATACATGTATAATATTTCTTTAGTTTAGGCTTTCTAATCCACCCATGTAGCGAACTTAAAGTCGGTGGCTCCCAAACCGGTCGGCTTTAGGGCACCAGGTGAGAAAACACCCCGCGGACTCAAATTCGAATGAACTAGGCCACAAAACTAAGGACTTTATTTTATTTAGAACTCACCTTTAGGTGTGAATACTTATGCTTCTTGAGGCACATGTATCCAGCTCAATTGGTGATATATTTTTTTTTATATTATTTATGAGGCACAAGATCTTTGTCTTAGAATCCTAGATATGTACTAGGAATGCACATTTCATTAAGGTAAAAATTAAGACTAACTAATTATTCAATTTCTCCTCCTATACCTAAAATTTAAACAATTTATTTATTTTGACCAAGTTTTTAGAAATCCTAATCATGATTTTCCTAATCCTTAAAACTAACTTAGATTTCTTTCAAAAAATAAGTCAAAGTATTATCCTTTTTATAATTTTTTTATATTATATATTTTTTATTTTTATTATTTTTTATGCAATAAATAAAGAGAAAAAATATTTCTATCTTCTTTTATATTTTTTATTTTTTTATTTTTTTTATTTTTATTTTTACATATATTACATACCCTTCCCCCACACTTGTTTCATGCATTGTCCCTAATGTATGAATGAAATGCATGGATGCATGAACTGGCAGAAAGATATAGTTACCAATACAGTGGGTCAAAAAGACCCATGGCTGCATTTACTTCCGGTACTGACTCCAAAAAGATTTTAAGACGTTGACCATTTACCTTGAATGCATTGCCATTTTTGGGGTCGTAGATCTCTATGGCTCCGTGTGGAAACACAGTCTTAACAATGAAGGGCCCTGTCCATCTTGACTTCAACTTGCCAGGAAAGAGATGAAGTCTAGAGTTATAGAGTAAAACTTTTTGTCCTTGGACAAATATTTTTCTAGTGATGAACTTGTCATGAAAAACCTTAACTCTATCCTTCGCAATCTTTGCATTGTCGTATGCTTCATTCCTTAATTCCTCTAGTTCAGAAATTTGCAATTTCCGAAGCTCACCGGCCTTTTCTAGATCGAAATTTAGCTGCTTAATTGCCCATAGGGCCCGGTGCTCTAGCTCAACAGGAAGGTGGCAAGCCTTTCCAAAGACTAGTCTGTAGGGAGACATTCCTAGAATCGTCTTAAAGGCAGTCCTATATGCCCATAGGGCATCCACCAGTTTGGTGGACCAGTCCTTCCTATTCTGATTCACAGTTTTTTCCAAGATGAGCTTGACTTGCCTATTGGAAACTTCTACCTGTCCGCTAGTTTGAGGATGGTAGGGCGTAGACAACTTGTGAGTTATGACATATTTTCGCATAAGAGCTTCAAAAGTTCTATTGCAAAAATGTGTGCCATTGTCACTAATGATGGCTCGAGGGATTCCAAAGCGTGAGATGATATTATCTTTCAAGAATTTGACAACAACTTTGTTGTCATTTGTCTTGCAAGGGACAACTTCAACCCATTTTGACACGTAGTCTACGGCCAACAAGATGTATTGGTGCCTAAACGAATTAGGGAAGGGTCCCATAAAATCGATGCCCCAGACATCGAAAAGTTCTACTTCTAGAATAGGATTTAGGGGCATTATATTTCGTTTGGAAATTCTTCCTATCATTTGACATCTTGCGCAAGTTTTGCAATACTCAAATGCGTCTCTAAACACGGTTGGCCAATAAAAGCCACTTTGCAGGATCTTTTCGGCAGTTTTGCGGGGACCAAAGTGTCCACCGCAAGCGAACTCATGACAGAAAGCTAGAACACTTCTAGTTTTCTCGTCGGGGACACATCTCCTAATGATTTGGTCATTACAATATTTGAAAAGATAAGGATCTTCCCACATGTAATACCGGACTTGAGACAAGAATCGGTATCTATCCTGTTTTGACCAATTAGGTGGTGTTTGGTTTGTGACTAAGTAATTTACTATGTCAGCAAACCATGGCTCCTTAGAGATGGCTAGAAGTTGTTCATCGGGGAAATTGTCATTGATGGGCAGTTCGTCAGAAGGTGCGTTTGGCACACGAGAGAGATGGTCTGCTACGACATTTTTGACACCTTTTTTATCTCGAATTTCGAGATCGAATTCTTGAAGGAGAAGGATCCAACAAATGAGTCGGGCCTTCGCATCTTTTTTAAGCATAAGGTATCGAAGTGCAGAATGGTCAGTGAAAATCGTGGTCTTGGTCCCAAGTAGGTATGGGCGGAATTTCTCCAAAGCGAACACTACTGCCAAGAATTCCTTCTCGGTTGTAGTATAGTTCATTTGGGCGTCATTGAGCGTCCTACTCGAATAATAGATCACGTGCTGCTTGCTATCCTTACGCTGTCCTAAGACAGAACCTATCGCAAAATCTGAGGCATCGCACATGATCTGAAAAGGCTTGGACCAATCCGGAGGTGAGATGATAGGTGCAGAAATAAGTTCCACTTTCAACTTTTCCCACGCACTATTGCACCTATCGTCAAATATAAAGGGCACGTCTTTAGCTAGAAGGTTTGTAAGGGGTCTAGCAATTTTGGTAAAATCCTTAATGAACCTACGATAAAACCCAGCGTGTCCTAAGAAAGACCGAATGTCCTTCACGCATCGTGGAAGTGGAAGTTTGGCTATGATCTCCACCTTGGCCTTGTCTACCTTAATCCCTTCCCTAGATATCTCATGACCTAGGACAATTCCATACTGCACCATGAAGTGACACTTTTCCCAGTTGAGGGTCAAGTTCTTTTCGGTGCACCTACTCAGTACTAGCTCCAAGTGATGGAGACACTGGTCAAATGAATTCCCATAGACGGAGAAGTCGTCCATGAAAATCTCTAAGAAACGCTCGACCATATCAGAAAACAGGCTTAACATACAACGTTGGAATGTGGCGGGGGCATTGCATAAGCTGAAAGGCATTCGACGGTAGGCAAATGTCCCAAATGGGCACGTGAACGTTGTCTTTTCTTGGTCCTCCGGGGCTATAGGGATTTGGTTATACCCTGAATAACCGTCCAAGAAGCAGTAGTACTCATGACCGGCTAATCTTTCCAGCATTTGGTCAATAAATGGGAGGGGAAAATGATCTTTCCTAGTGGCTGCGTTCAACTTGCGGTAGTCTATGCATACTCTAACCTTGGTAGGCAATCGTGTTTGCACTAACTCATGCTTGTCATTCTCTACCACAGTAAAGCTAGACTTCTTAGGGACCACATGCATTGGGCTAACCCATTCGCTATCGGAAATGGGATAAATGATCCCATTATCTAACAGTTTCACTATTTTGGCGTGTACAGCCTCCTGCATGAGTGGGTTTAGCCTACGCTATGGATCTCTCTTCAGTCTAACCCCTTCCTCTAGATGGATACGATGCTGGACTATCGTAGGGCTCAGTCCCTTGATATCTGCCATAGTCCAACCAATGGCTTCCCTATGTCTCCTAAGGGTTGCCAGTAGGTCTTCCTCTTGCCTATTAGTCAAATTAGATGCAACTATGACCGGTAACGTCTCTTGTTCACCTAGGTAGGCGTACTTAAGATGTTTAGGCAAGGCTTTTAACTCCAAAGAAGGAGTTGGCTCGATGGGTGGAGGAGTTAAGCTAGAATCTCCCATCTCTATAGAACTCAGATTTGATTCCCATTCGATCTCATCAAGGCTGAGATCACTTGCTTCTAAATCTTCCTCTTCCTCTGACTCAAGTATGATCTCCTCATTATGCTCACTCGTCATGTTCTCAATGAAGTTAACCTCAAAGGGTTGGTCGGTCACATCGTAGGGATGCTTACCTAGGTTGAAAACATTGACTTCCTTGGTCATATCCCCAAAAGTCAGTCTCATGAATCCGTTTCTACAATTTATGATTGCATTTGCGGTTTCTAGGAACGGTCTTCCTAAGATGACGGGAGTTTGGGACCTAGGATTAGACACAGGTTGTGTCTCTAAGACAATGAAATCGACTGGGTAAATGAATTCTCCCACCCGTATGAGAACGTCATTGATCTCTCCCTTAGGAACTTTGATTGAGCGGTCAGCCAACTGAATAGTGACTTGGGTCGGGTTGAGTTCACCTAATCCAAGTTGTTGATATACGGAGAAAGGGAGCAAATTGATGCTAGCTCCTAAATCGAGGAGTGCTCGATTGATTTCGGCTCGACCTATGGTGCAAGAGATGGTGGGCAACCAGGGTCCTTATACTTAATAGGGATCTGGTTGGACAATAGCTCACTAATGTTAGTGGCTAGAAAAACCTTCTTAGGCACATTAGTCTTTCTTTTCTTGGTGCACATGTCCTTAAGGAATTTGGCATAACTAGGGACCTGTTGGATTGCATCAAGAAGTGGGATGTTGAGCCTAACTTGATTGAACACCTCTAATAATTTCTCCATATGTGCATTGTTGTTGCTTCTAAGCCTATTTGGAAATGGAGCTATAGGCTGGTGCACCTGTCCTGCTGACTTTTCAACTTCAGTTTCATTGGAGCTGGGTGGAGAGGGAGTGGAGCTAGATGGAATGGATGACTGAGATGGATCCTGTGGCATGGATACTTGATTATCAACTTGTTTCCCTGATCTGAGTGTATGAACCATGTGACACTGATTTGGGTCTTGAGCCTCATTGGCTGGCCTAGGATTCCTAGGATTTGGCAATGGTTGACTCGGTAGGGTACCCCTCTGTCTCTCTTGTTGGTTCAATTGGATCTCTATCCTAGTTAAAACTTGAGCCAGCATGTCGTGGCTTTTAACTAGAGTGTCCATCTTTCTTTCCAAATTTGAAAGCCTTGTCTCCATTTGTGAATTTTGGAAAGACGGTGGAGGATTTTGACTAGGGAAATTTTGTTGATAGGGCGGATTTTGGAAATTGTTGGAGAATTTGGCCTAGTTTGATCATTGTTGCTTGGGCCCCACGAAAAATTGGGAGATTTCTCCAACCAGGATTGTAGGTGGGTGAATAAGGATTGTTGGCGGGCCTTGTGAAGGCCGCACTCATATGTTCGGGCAAGCTTTGATGCGCGATGAAGACAGGACATTCCTCGAACACATGGTTCATATCTTGACAATAAGTACAGCCCGCCAAAGATGTTGGGCTGACTTGGTTCACAGAGACTGGCTCTTTAGTTTCAAGAGCCTCTAGTCTTCGCATAACAGCAGCTAACTTAGCATCGGTTGCTACGTTGGCCTCGATGGAATGGATACCTCCTTTAGAAGAAGTAGGGTCATTAGTCCTAAATTTTTCCGGAGTAGGTTCCCATTGGATGGTATTATCAGCTAATTCTTCATATAATAACCATCCTTCATCTTCGTTCTTTTGCAGAAATCCTCCTTGGCACATGGATTCTAACAGTGTTTTAGTAGGATAATCTAATCCATCATATAGAACTTGGCAAAGTCGCCATTTCTCTATCCCATGGTGAGGGCATTGGGCAAGGAGGTCCTTAAAACGTTCGAAGTATTTCCAAAAAGGTTCATTGGCTGTTTGCTTAAATTGTAGGATGTTCTTCCTTATCAGTGCAGTCTTGTGAACGGGATAAAATTTCTTTAAGAAGGCCTTAATGAAATTATCCCAAGAAGATATTGAACCGGCCTCTAGACAGTAGAGCCATTTCTTTGCTAAATCTTTCAAAGCAAAGGGGATAAATCTAAGTTTGATGGCATCTTTTCCTAACTTAGGTATATTCATCATGAGACATACTTCTTCAAATTCCCTTATGAAGAAGTATGCATCCTCGGATTCAAGTCCATGAAATTTGGGAAGGGTGTTGATGTATTGTGGCTTGAGTTCAAATGGGTCAACACTTTCAATAGTAAGCTTGATGCAAGAAGGAAGAGAGGTTTTAATAGGATAGAACCTATCTTGGAGTGACTGTGGTTGTGCCATGTGTGAGTCGGGCTTTTGCTCGGGTGGTGAACTAGTTCTAGTTAGCCTGGATGTAAGTGGGTCTCTCGACCAAGCGGGCATGCACAATTAGCAAACAAGTTCACCCAATCAACCAAAAAAAAAAAGAAAAACAAACAAAAAAATCCTATTCTAGGGTAATCCTTGACCTAGACGACTCCTAACTTTAGACTGTCCTTAGGAGGTCTACTGTCGACGTTAACCACAAGCTAATCGGCCAGGTAGGTGGCAAGACCGGTGGGAGGTTTTCCGTCAGAGACGTTCCTTAATTAAATAACCACCGTTCTTCGGGCTTTCGGCCCTTAATCCCCTGCCTAGACACCGATTTGACAAGAGTTAATTTCGAACATTTTCCTCCTTAGGTCAATCTCCTATTGAGTCCGAGTTAACCTAGGGCCAACGTCTAGTCAAATTTTACTTAAAGTTAGGGTTGTGAGTGTGACGGATATGATTTTTGGGCCAAGGAAGGGTGATGAAATCCCCACCTTATCTTTTTTATGGGTTATGCCCTTAAGATATTTTTGTGTACGTGTAAAGCTGTAGAAAAGTAATCACTCAAGAAAGCAGTAAATCAACCAAGAGTGTTTCCTAATCTAAATGCTATGCAAACGTACCTTGTCGCCAGCACTCTTCAACAGAATAAAAAAAATTAAAATAGACACGTGCCCTAAATGCAAGAGTCTAAATTTTTTTTTTTAATCAACAAATGGGTTAATGTTATTAATTAGCAGTTGCAGAGTGATCACAGAGAAATTTAATCACAGCAGTAAGCAATATTTGCAATTCTGAGCAACCTGCAGAAAATTTGATGAGTAGTGAACTACTCTTGCCGCGGACCCGCGGCAAAGAAGTAGGCTCTGATGCTCTGCCTTCGAGGGCAGAGGCACAGAGTTGCTATGTGTCCTTGCTGCTGCTCTGTTTTCCTGTTTCTCTGTATCTGCAAACAGAAAGAAAAAATGATTAGTTTTGAGGAAATCGTGCCGTTCCTTCCCCGGCAACGGCGCCAAAATTTTGATTGAGAATTTTAGAATTTGTAAATAAGAATGAGTTGTAAAATTCTTAGTCTCAATGCTATCCGCTGTAGCAAGGGCTCAAGCGGGTCGTGATCCTCAGGGAAGGATGCGATGCAAGCTTTTCGACCGATTCCTCTGTATCTTCAAAATATGAGAGAAGAGATTAGATTTGAGATATATATATGATATGAAAGATGTGGTTTTACTGATCTTCTACCACAACCCTATTGCAAGTTAAGGAGATTGATCATCATATTGAGATGTATGTAATTCACCCTAGGTTATTAAGAACAATTCAAGCAAGAAAAGACGATACAAGATTCTAACTAAGTTATATTATTAAAAACTAAACAATGTTTCATCCTAACATCTAAGTACAGCTTAAGAGAAGATTAATCTTAAATTTAGGCTGTCCTAGTTCTTAAGTATGAAGTCATGAAGAGTCTTTTAAATATGCAACCTAGATTAAGAAGTCTAGTTATCTGTTTAATCTTCAAGAAAAATAATCATTAAACTTAGGGTTTCAAGAAGTGGTCATCAATCCGATCAATGCTTAACTGCTCTAGGGTTGCTTTAAGAATTTCAGCAAACCACTAGAGGAAATTAGTTCATCATTTTTTTTTATCTTTTCAATTTATTTATTTATTTTTTTGTTGTTTAATAAGAAAGATTGCAAAAAGTAAAAAAAAAGAAAACCAGAGATAGATCACAGAGAATAAAAACAAATAGAAAGACAATAAACGAAATGAGAAAGTATGTAACCTTTATTTGATAATAGCCTCCAAATACAAGCTCCTTCTTCCACAATGTGCTTGAAACAAAAATTACAACGTGCTGAAATTTAAAGAAAAATGGCTAAAAGAAAACCCTAATCGTCTCTGGATGCCCTCTCTGTTGCGCCTGCAGGGATATTTATAGGTGCAGAAGGTGATAGAGTCCCGGATAAGATCGTACACGAAAGCAGTTGGGCAGCCTCATCAGAAATGCCGCGGAAACGCGGCTTGGGCCGCGTTTTCGCGGCTCTATGTCATCTGTTGGTCACGCGCTTTGGCGCGTGGCTTCTCCTGGTCCGTCCATCTGGTCGTTTCTTTCTGGAAGATGAATCCTGGCTCTTCAGTTTGGATTTTCGAGATAACTTAGAAATTAAGTTACTCTAATCCAAATCCCTTCAAAAAATAAATCTCATCCCTGCACATGTATTTATCCTCATCCACCAGGTATTTAGGATTGGATAGAATTCTATCCTTTCCCTCTTTGTAGTATTTGCAATATTTACATCTTGTATTTGCACTTTGACTTCTTGTAATTGCACTTTTGCACTTGGGCTTGGACTTGGGCTTGGATCTGGGCTTTTGGGCTTCATTAAGCTTTAATTCTTTATTTAATTCAGAACTCAAGGCCTGCACACATTAAATAACAAAATATTAATAAATGTGCATCATTATATGAATAAATGTGAAAATGTGATAGTAAATATGATGACAATTATGCATTTTTCACTACCAATCAGTTATTACACCTTAGCAACGCTAGACGGAGAAATACTCAGCAAACAGTGAAATTTTTTTCATTTGAATTCTTTTTATATGAAGCAATCTATGCATAATATCAAGTTTGTTCAATGAAAAAATCACTGTTCATTATCATTTTCTCTCCCAAGCATTCCTCACGATGTGTCTAAAATGCTACTATATGAAAGCCTATATCGGGTTTTCACCCTGACGACTAAGACCTACATGAAGGCTCTCCTGGAAGATAGAAACGCTCCTGATGGTCACTCTACAGTATATATCAGGTTCTCACCCTGACGACTATGACCTATACGAAGGCACTCCTGAAAGACGAATGTGCTCAGGACGGTCACTCTACAGCCTATGTCGGGTCCTCATTCTGGCGATTAAGCCCCACACAGAGGCTATCCTGAAAGATGAAAGCACTCCTAATAGTCACTCTACAGCCTATATCGAGTTCTCACCCTAACGGTTATGACCTACACGAAGGCTATCCTGAAAGACGAAAGCGCTCCAGACAGTCACTCTAAGCCCATATTGGGTCTTCGCCCTGATAGCTATGACCCATATGGAGGCTCTCCTGAAAGACGAAAGTGTTCCTGATGGTCATTTTAATGCATGTAGTGAGTCCTTACTCTGACTACTATGACTTACATGAAAACTCCGCTGAAAGACGGAAGTGTTCCTAACGGTCACTCTACAGCCTATGTCGTCTTCACCCTGACGGCTATGACCTATACGGAGGCTCTCCTAAAAGACAAGAGCGCTCCTGATGATCATTCTGCAGCCTATATCAGGTCCTCACCCTGACAGTTAAGACTTACACGAAACCTATCCTGAAAGACAAAAAAGCTCATGATGGTTACTAAAGCCTATAGTAGGTCTTCACTCTAATGGATAGACCTACACTGAGCCTCTTCTGAAAGACGAAAGCGTTCCTGACGGTCATTCCAAAGCCTATAGCGGGTTCACAACCTGACGGCTAAGACCTACACGGAGCCTCTTCTAAAAGGGGAAAGCGCTTTTGACGGTCACTTTACAACTTCTATCGGGTCCTCATCTTCACAACTAAAACCTACACGGAGCTCACATCTGGTCAGACAATATTTACCATGATTCAGTACTTAACCGAAGTTGTGCAACTCTCTAAGACTTCAATAATCGGTGCAAGGTGATTGTTATCCAATTTTGCATATTTTACCACATCATTCCCATGCATATTGCAAATAAAAATATGATTTTTAATGTTCTTCTTTCTATTTTTGCAGGTCCACATCTGAAATGAGAAAAGGCCCAAAATTCCTTTAATTAGCAATAATTAAATGGAATTAATTCCAAGCCCAAAAGAGAGCCCAAGTTTGAGCCCAGGATCTGGAGAATTCTACGCGCCAACTCACTCTTCCAGAAGATCCATGTGGATAACAAACTGTAACAAACTCGCAACAGAAAATCTGGCCTCAACGGCCTTGATCTTGCCGCAATTTCTAGAAGTTTGCCGCAAATCTGCGGCAGTTACAGGTCTGTTAGGGCCGAGATTTTCTCCAACAACCCGGCTCTAGATCCTTCTCTCTGAGGCCTATAAATACAGCACCAGGGCCTGCACGAGCGCAACAGAGGGTAGTGGAGAGAGTTGGAGAGAGAAGAGAATAGAGAATAGAACTTGTATTTTTTAGGTTTTTCTTTAGGGTTTTTAGTGCTCTAGGTCTTCTTCTTCCTCCCTAGAAATTCTGCAAAAGAGAGATTGTGGGAGAGAGAGCTTGTGTAAACCAAGGTGTGACAACTTGTGAAGCAAGGATTAATCCAATTCTCCTTTCTCTACTTGAGCATTTTCTAGTATGTACTTGCTTTCTTTAATTCAAGCTTTACTTTCTTTGCACTTTTATTTCATGCATTGCTTTTCTTTTCTTGTAATGGCTAGTAGCTAAATTCTTCTAACATGACTAGCTAACAACTAATCTTGCTTAACTTCTAACTCTTGGGTGATTGCTAATACTTCATCTTGCAAGTTGTATGGTCTTTTTCATCCCCGATGGGTTACTTTCATGCTTGGCAAGTTCTTGTTGTAAATTCTCCATATGATTCATGTGTGCCTCATTTAGAGCCTTGTCTTTAGAACAAGTGCCTTGATGGAACATGGAGATGGATCACCAAACATATGCTATTTGTTGTACAACTTCTTTACTTCCATTAATGAATGTTGTATCTTCTTCCTTAGCATCCCTTGAGTGTCGTTCTTTTGATTCCACCATTGAAAGTCTATTTTGTAGGCCTATGACATCTATGAGTCTACAAGACAAGTCCAAGAATGATCACCCGTCAATCAAGTGGGAAAGTAACTAGGCCAACACGCAAGACAAACATATGCCGATGAATCAACATGAGGCAAGCATCACCATAACGGAGATTAGTAAGTTAGCAAGTTAGTAATGTTAGCTAGTCATGGCTTTTCTCCATCTTCAAATCTTTTACAAGTTTTCTTTTCTTTTTAGTGTTAATCCAAAAGCCAATCTTGTTTTGATTTCTTTTCATTTTCCATCATGAACATATCCACCGATTCTTTCATTTCTTTTTCCATGTTTTATTCATTCTTTTAAGACAAAGAAGAATCTTCGTTTTCTATCTTCACTACCAACCGTAACGCTTCCATCGCAAGCTCTCCCTGAGAATCGACTCGGTATAGCCCATGCTATAACGGAGATTGGAAAGGATACATTAATCATATAAATACATTGTGGAGTGATCAAAGCACCTAAGGTTGACTCTAAACCTTCCCTCTTTTACATAATATCTGTGCAAATACTTCACACTATATCTTTTTCATAATCAATTTTTGGCGCCGTTGCCGGGGAGAGCAACGGTTTTTGGTTTAAAGTGAAGAACTAAATGAATTTTCTTCTCTGTTGCAGGTTACAGGTTGAAGAAACAGGAAAATTTACATTGCAGTGACATATAAGTGGCTCTGGGCTTCTGCTCTTGAAAGCAGAAACCAGAAGCCCTCTGAATTGCAGCAATTTCACGGCATTTGCCGCAGATTTGCGGCAAGGAGGAGTAGACTACTGACCAAATTTCTGCAGGGCTGCTTGCTCTGCAAAATATAGCTGCTGCAATACTTAAATTCTTGTATGCTTCACCTTATATCTGCTAATAATCAACAGTAAAAAATTTGTTGCAAAGTTAAAATTTGACTAGACATTTGCATTCTAGGCACGTGTCTTTTCAATTCATTTACTTTTACTGTTGAAGAGTGCTGGAGGCAAGGTACGTGCGCATTGCATATTGACTAGGACTCACTCTTTGTTTGATTTAAAACGCTTTGAGTGAACCTTGTTTGTTTATCTTGTACACTTGCACAATCCAATTTTAAGGGCACTAACCCATAAATAAGATAAGGTGGGGGATTTCATTACCCTTTCCTTAGCCCAAAAACCACCATCCCAGCACTCATTAACCCAAGCCTAACTTAATAAAAAAGTAGACACGTTGGCCCTAGGGACATCTCGGACTTACTTAGGAGATTATCCTAAGGGGGAAAAGTGTTGAAAATTGACTCTTGCAAAATCAGTGTCTAGGAAAGGGATTGAGGGCCGAAAGCCCGAAGGTTTGTGGTTATTTAATTAAGGAACGTCTTTGACGGAAAACCTCCCACCAACCTTGCCCTGACCTGGCTGATTAGCTTGTGGTCAAAGTCTACACTAAACCTCCCGTGGACGGTCTAATCAGTTAGGAGTCGTCTAGGTCATAGGTCTACCCTAACTTAGGTTAGAAATTTTTTCTTTTTTGTTTGTTTAATTATTTTTTTTCTTTTGTTTGTATTTCATTGTGTGATATGGCATTCAACAATCACAATTCTTTCCATCCTAATAATAATCCATATTTCACACAGACTCCATTTTATTCGGATAATTCCAACCCGGCGTTTTACAATATGCACCAACCACATACGCCGGGTTGGCCTTATCCGAATCAATATGACCCATACCCCCCATCTAATAACTATAATTTCCATAATGATTTCAACTCTTCACCAAGTCATTGGGGATTTACGCACCCCGAGTCAAATTTTCAAACTCTTTGTCCTCCTTCTTCACCCAGTCCATAATATTTTCAAGACACATACTCAATTCCACCAATCCAAAATAGAACACCATCAATTTTGAAAATGAGTATGTGTGAGTCCAAACACAAATAAAAAAATCTGATGGACTCACAATTTCACTATCACTTCCAAGACAACACTTCATCTTTTCATCCAGACAATGAATTCATCAATTATGGAAGATGCTTGAAGACATGACTCATGCTCAAAATGCTAGAAATCGTGACATAGATATGATGGTTGAATCTTTACGTTCTCACCGTTTGACCAGATCTGGCGTCACTAGCCATTCTGTTAGAGCCGATGAGTCATGTAGTTTTGAAAATCATAATTCAATTTCAGCACAACCACCTGAACTTGTCCAAACTTCAAAACCCATTGACATTTTGGCAAGTTTTCCTTTTTCTGAAATTGAACTTGAACATGAATATGATCCTGAACTTCCACTTGATGATTCAATTCTACTTCCTGATCCAATAATGACTCCCGTATCTTTATCTGATTTCACTCCATTTTCAAAGTCAGTATTGGATCCAGTGCCTATCCATTGTGAAATTGAATCACTAAAATTTTATGATGATCATATTGAACTTGACCAATTTCATACTTTTGAAAGTCCCATTGATAAATTAGCAAGTTCACATTTTTGTGGAATTGAACTACATGAGGAATGTGATCTTGAACCCCAACTTAGTGATTCAATTCTTTTTCCTGATTCAATAATGACTCCGGTAACTTTACCTGACTTCAATCTTTTCCCGGAGTCGACATTGGATCCTGTCCCAATTCATAATGAAGTTGAATCACCCATCTTTGAGGATCATATTGAACTTGACCAATTATACACTTCTGAAAATACTATTGACAAATTGGCAAGTTCTCCATTCTTTGGTATTGAACTACATGAGAAATGTGACCTAGATTCTCACAATCTCTTTACTTCTGAAACTGATTGTACAATTCTGACGGAAGATGTTGACCTTAGTTTTGAAGAATTGTATGGCGATGAGCTAGAATTCCTTAATATTGGAAGTAAAGAGATAACACCCATATTAGTTCACATTCCATTGTTGGACAATACATGTGGACTGGAGTTTCAACTTTTTGACTTGGACCCAATTCCTGAACTCATTTCGACTCCTGAACCTTTACTCGACTTAAGTCACCTTCCTGAGTCGGTATTAGTTCTTGTCCTTCCTGAGTCCAAGTCAACCGTTCTATCATTTCATACACCATTCTGGGACAAGGTAGTTGACAAATTTGACTCCGAAATTAATTATGGAAAATGGAAATTAGATGGGGTTAAATACTTAATAAAGATCCTTCATGGATTTATCTTTTTAGTGGGTCATATTCATGATATTTCTGGTGGGTTCCTCAAAACCCAAAGCAAAGTTGATTGGGCCATGTTTCGTGGACCAATCAGACCACCACCGGAACCACCACCTTAATGTAATTTTTTCCTTCCCTCTCTATTTTGTTTCATGCAAATATATATCATGATGCATTGAGGACAATGCATGAAATAAGTGTGGGGGAGGGTTTACTAACTTAGAGTTTTTAGATTTTCTTTCTTTCACACTTCTTTTAGAAATAAAAAAAAAACTTTTTGAAATAAGAGACAAAGTTTTGATCTATTTTTTAAGAAAATTAAGATGATCTTAGAAATTAAGAAAACCTTAATTATGACATCTAAAACCTAGTTGAAATAATGGATCTTGTTTAAAATTATAGGCTAAGTAAGAAAATTTGAGGAGATATTTTTATCTTGAATTTTTGCCTTAGATAGTATGCACTTCACACTTACACATTTTTGGGATGGAAACAAAGACCAAAAAGGCCATAAAAATATAAAAAAAAAGAAAAAAAGAAAAAATATATATAATAAAACATCACTTATTAAGCTGGATAATTGTGCCTCAAGAAGCATGGTTATTCACGCCTAACGGTGGTAAAGGAAATGAATAATCCCCCTTAGTTTTGTGGCATTTTTCACTCGAGTCCTTAAACCCGAGGGATGTTTTCTCATCTGGTGCCCTAAGACCGACTGGTTTGGGAGTCATCGGTTATAGGCTCGTTACATGGGTGAACTAGAAAGCCTAAACTAAGGGAAGAAAAAAATATATATATATAAATATATATAAATAAATGGCTTTATGGTTAGAGTTGAAATCCCAGAAATCATCACTATCACAATGTGCATACTATCTTGGTTTTATGAAAGATAAAGTATTCAATCCAATTTTGAATTCTTACCTTAATTGAAGACAAGATCCTGCATGGAGACTAAGTTTAAGGAAGAATGATTATAGGTGGACTTATGACCTTAGATCACTTATATTTTTGCAAAATTAGTTCGAAAACATGTCTCTCTTTCAAAATGAATTTTCAAAACACTAACATTTGTCTTCTTTCTTTATGGATTTTGTGGGTGCAATCCGCTGAAAACCCTCAGGAGACAACACTCCTCCTCTAGGGTAACCTAGAGGTTTAACGGCTTGTTGCACACGCTCAGTGCAATCGCGTCACCAGCGAAAGTGGTGTAATAAATTGGTAGTATAGTTTTTCTTTTCTTTGTTTTGCTCGGGACGAGCAAAAGAATAAGTGTGGGGGTGTGATTGTTATCCGATTTTGCATATTTTACCACATCATTCCCATGCATATTGCAAATAAAAATATGATTTTTAATGTTCTTCTCTCTATTTTTGCAGGTCCACATCTGAAATGAGAAAAGGCCCAAAATTCCTTTAATTAGCAATAATTAAATGGAATTAATTCCAAGCCCAAAAGAGAGCCCAAGTTTGAGCCCAGGATCTGGAGAATTCTACGCGCCAACTCACTCTTCCAGAAGATCCACGTGGATAACAGACTGTAACAAACTCACAACAGAAAATCTGGCCTCAACGGCCTTGATCTTGCCGCAATTTCTAGAAGTTTGCCGCAAATCTGCGGCAGTTACAGGTCTGTTAGGGCCGAGATTTTCTCCAACAACCCGGGCTCTAGATCCTTCTCTCTGAGGCCTATAAATACAGCACCAGGGCCTGCACGAGCGCAACAGAGGGTAGTGGAGAGAGTTGAAGAGAGAAGAGAATAGAGAATTGAACTTGTATTTTTTAGGTTTTTCTTTAGGGTTTTTAGTGCTCTAGGTCTTCTTCTTCCTCCCTAGAAATTCTGCAAAAGAGAGATTGTGAGAGAGAGAGAGCTTGTGTAAACCAAGGTGTGACAACTTGTGAAGCAAGGATTAATCCAATTCTCCTTTCTCTACTTGAGCATTTTCTAGTATGTACTTGCTTTCTTTAATTCAAGCTTTACTTTCTTTGTACTTTTATTTCATGCATTGCTTTTCTTTTCTTGTAATGGCTAGTAGCTAAATTCTTCTAACATGACTAGCTAACAACTAATCTTTCTTAACTTCTAACTCTTGGGTGATTGCTAATACTTCATCTTGCAAGTTGTATGGTCTTTTTCATCCCCGATGGGTTACTTTCATGCTTGGCAAGTTCTTGTTGTAAATTCTCCATATGATTCATGTGTGCCTCATTTAGAGCTTTGTCTTTAAAACAAGTGCCTTGATGGAACATGGAGATGGATCACCAAACATATGCTATTTGTTGTACAACTTCTTTACTTCCATTAATGAATGTTGTATCTTCTTCCTTAGCATCCCTTGAGTGTCGCTCTTTTGATTCCACCATTGAAAGTCTATTTTGTAGGCCATGACATCTATGAGTCTACAAGACAAGTCCAAGAATGATCACCCGTCAATCAAGTGGGAAAGTAACTAGGCCAACACGCAAGACAAATATATGCCGATGAATCAACATGAGGCAAGCATCACCATAACGGAGATTAGTAAGTTAGCAAGTTAGTAATGTTAGCTAGTCATGGCTTTTCTCCATCTTCAAATCTTTTACAAGTTTTCTTTTCTTTTTAGTGTTAATCCAAAAGCCAATCTTGTTTTGATTTCTTTTCATTTTCCATCATGAACATATCCACCGATTCTTTCATTTCTTTTTCATGTTTTATTTATTCTTTTAAGACAAAGAAGAATCTTCGTTTTCTATCTTCACTACCAACCGTAACGCTTCCATCGCAAGCTCTCCCTGAGAATCGACTCGGTATAGCACATGCTATAACGGAGATTGGAAAGGATACATTAATCATATAAATACATTGTGGAGTGATCAAAGCACCTAAGGTTGACTCTAAACCTTCCCTCTTTTACATAATATCTGTGCAAATACTTCACACTATATCTTTTTCATAATCACAAGGATCATTTCTGGAGCCACCCAAAGCTTCGATAAGAAGACCATTCGAAACGTGCCTCTCTTTTGCTGCTTACAGCTGGGCGGCACGATCTCCGTGATTTGCGGATCCAGCTATGCTGCCAGATCATCCTCACGTTCAAAGCTTTACAACGCATCTCTATTAATGCAGGCTGTTATGGATAGTGACGGATATTTTTGCATGACTATCCCAATAATCAAGAGGAGCGATCTAGGCGGTTACAAGAAATTCATAACGTGCAGATCATTTAGCTATAAAGATCCAAAATATCCGCACCCATGATGATATCTTAGGAGGGTATAAATTCACCTCCATTTCTATCAAGAAAGAGGTTAGCTTCTAATTACTACTAAGAACCCCATTCAAACGATATTTTTTGCTTTTCTTCAAAAAGGATACTTATTCTCACGACAGATGGTCTTCGACCGGTACCACACCGTGCTCCTGACTTGAAAGATATTTTATTTTTTTGGCAGGATCAATCAGGAGCGTCTAACTATCTGTGATGAAAAATCTCCGCCACACCAACCTATCACACACAATATGTTGTTGGCCCAAAAGGTTACATTCTCCATTTGTTTAGAGTTTTGATGATAACAAAACAAATAAGAGCTATTTGGTACTAATTGGTTTGTTTAAGATAAGTTTCAGGTTAGTACCATATTTGGAGGCCATTGCTTAGCTATTGCAAGTACTTCTAGGTTCATGAAGCAAAGAAGGCGTTTTGCACATCAAGGAAGGAACATAGAAGAGAAGGCTCTAGCAAGGCATTGCATGGCTCAAAACTTCAAGATTGCTCAAGATAATTCATTAGATTTGTTTCTAGTTTTATAGTTTTGTTAAAGAACAATGAATAGGTTTGAAGCTCTATATCACACACATTTTTGCACACATCTTATTTCCAAAAATATTTCCTATAATATGTACAAAATGTTTTTGTATACAATCTTCTGCCTACAAACTCATTTTTATGTTTTATATATATCCCTATTCAAAACATACTTTGTTTATTTTTAATTCCCTTCAAAATCCGTTTCTGTTTTTGACTTTTGACCTGCGCCGGTCGACCGTCCGGTCGGCCGACCCTGTGTCAGGTCAATCCGGTCGACAGACCCATTCGACCGAGGTTCTGGCAGCAGTGCGTATCCGTGTGCACGTTTTCACGGTCGACCGAACCCTACCTGTCTGCAAGACATTTGCTCTCTGTATTTTTTGGCCGACCGTGCGGTCGACCGAGAGCCGGCAACGGCTCTTATTTTTGTACTTCGGTCGACCGGCCGGTCGACCGAATGTGCCGTTTGAACAGTAACGGCTAGTTTTCTGAGCAGATTTGTTTTTGTCTTTTTCTTTCTAAAAAGGGTTTAAATGATATTTACTGATCCTAATACTTCCTAATTAGCCTTAAGTGAGTTTTATCTTCTAACCCTAGCCCTCTACTATAAATAGGGGTGTTTAGGGAGAGGTTGATTACAAGAAAAATTTGCAAAAGTTTCAAAAGTTTAAGGCATTCAAAAGAGCTTAGTTTCTTGGTTTTGTGCTGAAAATTCTCTCTCATTTTCTGAAGTATTTTCAAGAACTCTCTGATTTCTTCTTCTTTTCTCCTTACACACAAGAGCTTTATTCCTACTCATTATTCTACAAGAATTTTTGTAAGGGAAGAGAGTTTTGCAAAAGAGAGTTTGTGGTCTTTTGACTACCAGAGAGAACTTGTACTTGAGATTGTGGAGTTGGGTACTCTGGTGTAGTTGTAACATCTTTGTGAAGTTATAGTGGTTAGAAATCCTTCTGGAGAAGGCGGGGACGTAGAGCTGGGTGCTCGAACCTCGGAAAAATTCTCGGTGGTTGCGTTTGGTTTACTTGCTCTTATCTCTTGCTCTACTTTCATTGCTCTTATTACTTGCTCTCTACATTCATTGCTATATTCACTTGTTTTGAGTGTTTGTTGCATCATAAATTTTTAATTGTGCATTGATTAGCATTATCACCTATTCACCCCCCTCTATGTGATTTTCAATTGGTATCAGAGCTTGGACTCTAGGTTTGGCTTAACATCCTTAGAGAGATCCTTAAAATTTGTTAATCAACATTTGCATTCATCCATTCATTCACTAGTAAACATGGCCGATAACATCAAAACCCCTCCTAAATTTGATGGACTCAATTTCCCTATTGGAAGGTTAGGATGACTATTTTCTTACAATCTTTAGGTAGCCTAGTTGCTAAATCATTGACCAAACCCTATATTACACCCGATAGTGATGAAAGCGCATGGACCGACTTTACCTTTAGAGAATATGAGGCTAACTCCAAGGCCCAAAACTCCCTCCTAACCGCCTTGAATGAGGATGACCTTACACGGGTAATTCATTGCCAATCCGCTTATGAGATTTGGCAACATTTGTTGGTCACACACGAGGGGACATCACAAGTCAAGAGAGCTAAGATAGATCTCTTGAGGTCCTAATATAAATCTTTTAAAATGATTGATGATGAATCCATTGATTGCATGATTACAAGGTTTACTAAAATCACCAATGCTCTTTCTTCTTTAGGTGATGATATCTCCAATGACCAAAAGGTGCGAAAAGTGATTCGGGCTCTTCCTTCATCATGGGAGATAAAGGCCACCACCTTGAAAGAATTGAACGACAAGGATGAAATGGACCTCATTAGTCTCATTGGGAACTTAAAAGCCCATGAGATAGAAAAGAAGGCAAGAGAAGAGGCCGCTCCGCTAAAGAAGAAGTCCATAGCCTTCAAGTCTTCATCCACTCTTGAGGACGATGAAGAAGATGAAGAAGAAGATGAGGAGCTCTCCCTTCTTGTGCGAAATGTCAAAAGGATGTACCGGAAGAACAAGCCCAACTTCCGAAGAAAATTTGAAGGTAAAGAGGAGAGAAGAATTATTTGCTACAATTGCCGAAAGCCCGGACATATCATGGCGGATTGGCCGGAGTTCAAGAAGAAGATGACTTCCTCCTTCAAGCCAAAGAAGCCGGTTGAAAAGAAAGCCTACAAAGCCACATGGTATTCAGAAAGCGAATCCGAAGACGAGGTGACACGGCGAACATGTGTTTCATGGCAAACACACCAAAGGTAACCCCACAACCTCTTGATGAAGATGATGAATTAAGCAAAGAAGTTATTGTACATGCTTTTGTTGAACTCTCCGAAACTTATGATAATAAAAAGATTGAATGCTCTAAATTAGAAAAGGAAGTTGCTTTTCTTAAAAATCAACTTGCTATTATTTCTAGAGAAAAAGATGAAATTTCTTCCAATCTCATTTCTACTCAAAATGAATTTAATGCTTACAAAGTTGCATGTAAATCAAAATTTCCTAAGATTGATGAAAAAGAAATTTCTTCTCTAAAAACTAGAATTGTTGACTTTGAAAAGGTTTTGAAGGATTGTGCTTTTAACACTAAGAAAAATGAAGAAATGTTTTCTAAAAAGCACACCTCTCATGCTAAAGATTCTCATGTTAAGATTCCTCATGCTCACACTTCACACCACACTCATGCTAAATCCACACATGCTCACAAGTCTCACACTCACTATGCTTTTAGATATGGTAGAGTGTATAGATGTACTTATTGTGGTAAAAATGGACATTTGGCTAAGTTTTGTTATGACCAAGTAAATAGATCAAATAATCTTGTTTGGGTTCATGGCACTAACTCTTTAGGACCCAAGAAAATGTGGGTACCAAAATCAAGTCCTAAATTATTTGATGTAGGTACACACCAAGACTCCAAGATGTAAGGAGCGGTGGTACCTTAATAGTGGTTGTTCAAGACACATGACATGGGACATCAATAACTTTACAACCCTATCAAGGTACATGGAAGGTGGCACCGTCACCTTCGGGGATGACTCCAAGGGAACTATCATCGGTATAGGTAACATTCAAATTGGTGCATCTCCTATTATAGAAAATGTAGCTCTTGTTTATGGTTTGAAGCATAACTTGCTTAATATTAGTCAACTTTGTGACCGCGGACTTAAAGTTATTTTTGATGATTCTTCTTGCAAGATTTTTGATGTTAAAACCAATGATTGTATTCTCACCGGTTTTCGTGACAATAATGTTTATATCATTGACATGCTTAATTTAGATTGTTCTACTAAATACTTGAATGCTTTGATGAAAATTCTTGACTTTGGCATAGAAGATTAGGACATGCATCTTTTGACAATCTTTCTAGGATTAATTCTAAGGAATTGGTGAAGGGTATACCTTACTTGAAGTTTGAGAAAGACCGCATTTGTCGTGCGTGCCAACTTGGGAAACAAACCAAGTCTTCCTTCAAACCAATTAAGGATATCATGTCAACTAGACCATTAGAATTAATTCATATGGATCTTTTTGGACCAACTAAAACTAAAAGCTTAAATGGTAGTAGATTTGCATTTGTTTTAGTTGATGATTTCTCTCGTTTTACTTGGGTTTTCTTTTTGGAACACAAAGATCAAACTTTTTCTCATTTCAAGATTTTTCGAAAAAGGGTTGAAAAAGAAAAAGGTTTTTCGATTTTGAAAATAAGGAGTGATAGAGGTGGTGAGTTTGTTAACCAACTCTTCATGACTTATTGTGATGAAAAGGGAATCAAGCATGAAATGTCATGTCCTAGGACTCCACAACAAAATGGAGTTGTAGAAAGGAAAAATAGAACACTTCAAGAGATGGCTAGGACCATGATAAGTGAATATGACCTCCCTCAATATTTATGGGCCGAGGCCGTAAACACCGCATGCTATATTTCAAATCATATTTATTTGTGTAAAAATTCTTCCAAAACATCTTTTGAAATGTATCATTCTAGAAAACCTAATGTTGCATATTTCAAAGTTTTTGGATGCAAGTGTTTTGTTTTGAATACTAAAGATAACTTGGGTAAATTTGATGCTAAGGCTTATGAAGCAATCTTTGTTGGATATTCTACTACTAGCAAAGCTTATAGAGTATTCAATAGATCTTCACTTACCATTGAAGAATCCATGCATGTTAAATTTGAAGAATCTAATGTGGTTGTTGAGAATGTTGTAGAGATTGACCCATTAGGTGAAGACATGGAGAGACTATCCTTGAAGGACTCACCCGCTCAAGATGATAAGCAAGAACCAATTGGTGACGTTCAAGAGGATAAGGAGGAAAGCTCTCAACCGCTTCCTAAAGATTGGAGATACGCTACAAACCACCCCAAGGAACTCATCTTAGGTGATGTCTCTAAAGGGGTAACAACTCGCTCCAAGCTCCATGACTTATGTGGTAACTTTTCTTTCATTTCTCATTTTGAACCCAAAAGCATCCTCGAAGTCGAGGCGGACTCATATTGGTTGCTAGCCATGCAAGAGGAACTCAATCAATTTGAGCGCAACCAAGTTTGACACCTTGTTCCTAGGCCCCACGATAGACCAATAATTGGTACTAAGTGGATCTTTAGAAACAAGATGGATGAGTCCGGTAATGTCATTAGGAATAAAGCTAGGTTAGTGGCCCAAGGTTACACTCAAGTTGAGGGAATTGACTTTGAGGAGACCTTTGCACCCGTAACACGGCTTGAAGCCATACGGATGACACTAGCTTTTGCATCTTTTAAAAATTTTAAACTTTTTCAAATGGATGTGAAAAGTGCATTTTTGAATGGTTTTATAAATGAAGAAGTTTATGTTGAACAACCTCCCAGTTTTGTTGATCATGTTCATCCTAATTTTGTTTTTAAACTTGATAAAGCTTTGTATGGATTGAAACAAGCTCCAAGAGCTTGGTATGAAAGGCTTTCTAGTTTTCTCATTTCAAATGATTTTGTTAAAGGCAAAGTAGACACAACTCTTTTTACTAAGCATGTTGATAATGACTTTTTAATTGTGCAAATTTATGTTGATGATATAATTTTTGGATCTTCTAATGATTTTTTATGCAAGGAGTTTTAAAAGGTTATGCAATGTGAGTTTGAAATGTCTTCCATGGGTGAATTGAATTTCTTTCTTGAACTCCAAATCAAGCAATTGCAAGATGGGAACTTCATATGTCAAGCCAAGTACGCAAAGGAACTCATAAAGAAGTTTGGACTTGAAGACTCTAAAGTTTGCAACACTCCCATGGCAACCACAACCAAGCTTGATAAGGATGACCAAGGTAAAAATGTTGATATTAAATTGTATAGAAGCATGATAGGTAGTCTTTTGTATTTGACGACAAGTAGGCTGGACATAATGTTTAGTGTGTGTCTTTGTGCTAGATTTCAATCGTGTCCCAAAGAGTCCCATCTTATTGCGGTAAAACGCATTATTTGTTATATTAAGGGCACAATTGGAATGGGTCTATGGTATCCGAAAACCGGAGATTTCTCAATGACGAGTTATTCGGATGCCGACTATGCGAGTTGTAGAGTAGATAGAAAGAGTACTAGTGGGACATGTCAATTTCTTGGTAATTGTCTTGTTTCATGGTCCTCTAGGAAATAAAATTCCGTAGCTCTCTCAACCGCCGAGGCGAAGTATGTTGCCGCGGGGGCTTGTTGTGCACAAGTCCTTTGGATGAAACATACTCTCCTTGATTATGATTTGCATTATAACCATATAAAAATATTTTGTGATAATACTAGTACTATACACATGACTAAGAATGCAAATCAACATAGTAAGACCAAGCACATTGAGATTAGATATCACTTTCTTAGAGATCATTTTGAGAAAGGAGATATAGATATTGATTATTTTTCTACGTATTTGCAACTTGCCGATATTTTCACTAAACCACTTGATTTTGCTAGATTTTCATTCATTTGTGGTGAACTTAATGTTTGTGTTATTGAATAAAAATGTTTACTTAACCCTTTTTGATGTATGACAAAAAGGGGGAGAATGAGTTTATGTATGGAAATATGATGGAAATATGAGTTCATATGGTTTTGGTTCCATATGAGTTTATATATGTTTTTAGTTTTTGATATGTTTTCATGAATTCTTGTAATTTGAGTTTAAGTGTTTTGCAAGTGTTTTATATCTCATGGTGTTTATGGTTTTTGGTTTCATGATGTTTACTTGCAAATTACAAATTACATTGTTTTTGTTTGTTTAATATAGCATAATTTGAGGAGGAGCTTTCTCCTCCCCTATATTTTTGTTTATAGCCTATTTGTTTTGTCATCATCAAAAAGGGGGAGATTGTTGGCCCAAAAGGTTACACTCTCCATTTATTTAGAGTTTTGATGATAACAAAACAAATAAGAGCTATTTGGTACTAATTGGTTTGTTTAAGATAAGTTTCAGGTTAGTACCATATTTGGAGGCCATTGCTTAGCTATTGCAAGTACTTCTAGGTTCATGAAGTAAAGAAGGCGTTTTGCACATCAAGGAAGGAACATAGAAGAGAAGGCTCTAGCAAGGCATTGCATGGCTCAAGACTTCAAGATTGCTCAAGATAATTCATTAGATTTGTTTCTAGTTTTATAGTTTTGTTAAAGAATAGTGAATAGGTTTGAAGCTCTATATCACACACATTTTTGCACACATCTTATTTCCAAAAATATTTCCTATAATATGTACAAAATGTTTTTGTATACAATCTTCTGCCTACAAACTCATTTTTATGTTTTATATATATCCCTATTCAAAACATACTTTGTTTATTTTTAATTCCCTTCAAAATCCGTTTCTGTTTTTGACTTTTGACCTGCGCCGGTCGACCGTCCGGTCGGCCGACCCTGTGTCAGGTCAATCCGGTCGACAGACCCATTCGACCGAGGTTCTGGCAGCAGTGCGTATCCGTGTGCATGTTTTCACGGTCGACCGTGCGGTTGACCGAACCCTGCCTGTCTGCAAGACATTTGCTCTCTGTATTTTTCGGCCGACCGTGCGGTCGACCGAGAGCCGGCAACGGCTCTTATTTTTGTTCTTCGGTTGACCGGCCGGTCGACCGAATGTGCCGTTTAAACAGTAACGGCTAGTTTTCTGAGCAGATTTGTTTTTGTCTTTTTCTTTCTAAAAAGGGTTTAAATGATATTTACTGATCCTAATACTTCCTAATTAGCCTTAAGTGAGTTTTATCTTCTAACCCTAGCCCTCTACTATAAATAGGGGTGTTTAGGGAGAGGTTGATTACAAGAAAAATTTGCAAAAGTTTCAAAGTTTAAGGCATTTAAAAGAGCTTAGTTTCTTGATTTTGTGCTGAAAATTCTCTCTCATTTTCTGAAGTGTTTTCAAGAACTCTCTGATTTCTTCTTCT
The DNA here is from genome assembly GCA_038442645.1 of Agave tequilana. Lineage (NCBI taxonomy): Eukaryota > Viridiplantae > Streptophyta > Magnoliopsida > Asparagales > Asparagaceae > Agave > Agave tequilana. The sequence goes on along the minus strand of JAVJIF010033699.1, from coordinate 40,919 downwards.
TTTCTCCTTACACACAAGAGCTTCATTCGTACTCATTGTTCTACAAGGATTTTTGTAAGGGAAGAGAGTTTTGAAAAAGAGAGTTTGTGGTCTTTTGACTACCAAGAGAGAACTTGTACTTGAGATTGTGGAGTTGGGTACTCCGGTGTAGTTGTAACATCTTTGTGAAGTTATAGTGATTAGAAATCCTTCTGGGGAAGGCGGGGACGTAGAGCTGGGTGCTCGAACCTCGGAAAAATTCTCGGTGTTTGCGTTTGGTTTACTTACTCTTATCTCTTGCTCTACTTTCATTGCTCTTATTACTTGCTCTCTACATTCATTGCTATATTCACTTGTTTTGAGTGTTTGTTGCATCATAAATTTTTAATTGTGCATTGATTAGTATTATCACCTATTCACCCCCTCTAGGTGATTTTCATATGTGTTCCCAAGTTCTATAAATACTAATCGCAGAACGACAAGAGGGAAAGTGATGTAAGGAAGATACATCTTCAGCCTTGTATCATAATCTTATCTACCTCTTCACAACATCAATTGGAAAGAGCCGAATATGGAAACAAACTCTAATTGAGGAGCATAAAACTTTTTCTGCTCAAACTTTCTCTGACAACTCTAACGTAGAAACATTTTTTTTAGCAAGTTTATATATGAGTAATAGATCACATACAACATTATAAATCTTGAATTTTCTTGATATTTAATCAATTCAAAGTGGAGATATGTGTATTCTTAATACTTATATTGACCCAAAACAAAGTTATGAAGTAAAACTCTCCAAAAGTCCAAATGAATCATATATAAAGTACACTTATAATTGCATGCATGGATAGTAAGACACGTTTCGTAGGATTATAAATGTTATGGTTATGTATTGTATTACAAATGTCATTTTCTTAACTACCCCTTGGAATTTGATGGTAAGCTTAAATTGACTGCACAAACTGATGTAGGAAGGAAGAGCTAGAAATCTAGGCTCAACAAGGGATCAGATGCAAGTCTTGGTTGCCTGCCCAATCGATCGAGAATAACAGCTGAATACAGCGATCGACCGCCCGCTTGACCGCTTGACCATAGAACTAGCAGAGAAAGGTACAGGATGTCAGTCAACAGGCCGGTCGACTGACCAGAAATAAAAAGACAAAGATCCAGTCACCCGGTCGATCATCCAGAAGATAAGAAATGACCAGAGAATTGAGTATCTCATCCGGTCAATTGGAAACATAGTTTTTCATTCTTTTGCTCGTGGATTCAAGTTGCTAACTTTGCTCGTAGATTCAAGTAAGTTGCTCGCGGATTCGAATGTTGTGCTCGTAGATTTGACTATGTTCCATACCTGAAAGATCTTTTTAGGGTTAATTGGCACGAGAACAAGATCTAGCCGGCGTCATTCTCTTTCTAGTGTGCGTCAAGTAGTATTAGAGCTTTGGCAACTTTTCGTCAATGGCAGGAGATGAAGATGAATTATAAGGCTTTTCCACAAGGATGAGCACTGCTGAAAAGAGGGACAACACCATCAAAAATCTACCTTGAATCGTATGGCCCAAGCGATCGAAAGAATGTCCCTCAAGATTAGTGATCGAAGTCTAGTTTATAGTGCATATTGAACAGGACATGATTGTGAATTGAATTAACCATCACTATATTAATCACCACTACATCGACCACCACACATCATCCACCATCAAGATATCATCTACAACATCCTTAATTTAATGAATCTTTCTATGAAGAGGAATTGCAAAATTTCATCTATCAATACAATGATTTTGAAGATAATTATAAAGATGAAGGGATGGTCTATGGAAGGCGAAGGAGGTTCGCTAATCCTAACCCTAATAGAAGAGGCAGATTTCTTAACCCTAATAGGAGAGATAGGTTTCCTAATTCTACTCGTGACAAAAGAGGAGGATACTCAAAACCTGATGAGTTTGTAATCCTTCCTTTTGATGGGAATCTTGATATTAAGTCACCCTTGCTTTGGAATTATAAAGTTGATAGGCTATTTGACATATCGTATATTCCCTAGAATCATATCAAGTTTGTGGATTACAAACTTAAAAAAAGAGCAGCTACATGATAGAATCAATTATAAAACATTCATATGCAACAAGGCAAACCACCCATAAGAATTTGGAGGTGGATGAGGCGACTTTTACAAGGTAGGTTTCTCCCTCGAGATTATCATCAATTATTGTTCAAACAATTTGAGAGTTGCTCCCAGGGATATAGGGCCGTTACCGCGTATGCTGAAGAATTCTATTGGCTTTTCTCTCGCTATAGATTACTTATGACTGAAGAACAACTAGCAGCAAAGTACATTATAGGGTTCATGTATTCAATTTTAAAGCACGTGCCTCCACAAAACGTGCTCTCTTGATGAAGCTCATTGTTGATACTCTAAAAAAGACAAGATTCCTAACTGGCCTGAACAATGTCGAACTTGTTGACATCTACAAAAGACAAGTGGCAGACAAGCCGATGACCAGTTCTTTGAAAAGTCACCTAGAGGGGGGGTGAATAGGTGACAATGCTAATCAAGGGCAAATTAAAAATTTAAAGCTACAACAATCACAAGATGAATGCAAGCAAGTAAGTATGACAATGAATATGATGAGCAGGTAATAAGTGCAAGCAAAATAGAGTAAGAATTACAAGAATGTAAACCAATCGCAAACACAAGGATATGTTATCGAGGTTCGAGCACCCAGCTCTACTCCCCGCCTTCCCCAGAAGGATTCTAGCTACTTCCACTATCACAAAGATCAATTACAATGGAGTACCCAACTCCTACAATCTCAAGAACAAGTGATTTCCTTGGTAGTCAAAAGACCACAAACTCTCTCTTTCAAAAATCTCTTCCCTTACAAAAGGTCCTTAGAGAATAATGAGTAGAATGAAGCTCTTTTTGTGTAAGGAAAAGAAATTGAAATCAGAGAAAAATTTTTGAAAACCTTCAGAAAATTGAGAGAATTTAGCACAAAAACCAAGAACTTTGAAAGCCTTAATCTTTTGAATTTTTGCAAAGATTGATGTTGTAACCAATCTCTCCCCAAACACCCCTATTTATAGGAGAGGGCTAGGGTTTAGGGATAAAACATATTTACTGATGTTTAGGAGGTAATTAGATCAAAATATATCCTTAAACGGATTTTTAAACACAAAAGACAAAAATAAACAGCCCTTAAAATCTGCCCGTTACTGTTCAAACGGTCGGATCGGTCGACCGGGCCGGTCGACCGGCAGTATAAAAATTTGACCGTTACAGGCTATCGGTCGACCGACCCGGTCGACTGATACAAACTGTGACAAAAATAAATATTCCGGTCGACCGCCCCGGTCGACCGACAGACGTGCACACGGATACGTGCAGCTGCCAGGACTTCGGTCGACTGGTCCGGTCGACCGGACCAGACTGACATAGGCTCGGTCGACCGACCCGGTCGACCGGATCAGGTCAAAAAAAACCAAAATGAAAAGAAATAAAAGAGGATTTTGAATTTATCAAAAATACTTTTGAACAGGGATTAGTATAAAACACAAACATATATCTGTAGGCAAAATCTTGTATGCAAAATATTTTTGTATAATTTATAAGAAATTATTTTGGAATGAGCATGTGCGCAAAAACGTGTGTGATAGAGCTTCAAACCTATCCACTATTCTTTAACATACTATAAACTGAAAAACAAATTACATGAAGACTTCTTGAGCTATCTTCAAGTCTTTGAGCCATCCAATGCCTTGCTAGTGCCTTCTCTTCTATGATCCTTCCTTGATGTGCAATTTGCCTTCCTTGCTTTGTGGAATTTAGAAGTTCTTGCAATAGCTAAGCGAATGGTCTCTAAACATGTACAAACCTGAAACTTATCTTAACAAACTTGTTAGTACCAAATAGCTCATATTGGTTTGTCATCATCAAAACACAAAACAATTGGAGAGTGTAACCTCTTGGGCCAACAATCTCCCCCTTTTGATGATGACAAAACAAATAGGCTATTAACAAAAATATAGGGTAGGAGAAAATCCCCCTCAAATTATGCTATACTTAAAACACAAGAGTATGCTCTAGAAACCAATAATTGAAATGATGCACAATTATTGAAACCAATAAAAAACACAAAAATATCTCTTGATACCAAAAATACCAATACCAAAAATACAAGAATTTATTTAAAACACAAAAACTCATAAAAACAAAACAATTAAAACACAAAAACTCATAAAAACAAAACAAAACAACAAAACATATAAATTCATATGGAACAAGACCAAATGAACTTATTTTTGTCCATGTAAACTTATTCTCCCCCTTTTGTCATACATCAAAAAGGGTTATGAAAAACATGTTTATTCAATAATACAAACATTAAGTTCTCCACAAATAAACGAAAATCTAGCAAAATCAAGAGGTTTAGTGAAAATATCGGCTAGTTGTAAATCCGTGGAAACATAATCAATATCTATATCACCTTTCTCAAAATGATCTCTAAGAAAGTGATATCTAATCTCAATGTGCTTGGTCTTACTATGTTGATTTGCATTTTTGGTCATGTGAATAGTACTAGTATTATCACAAAATATTTTTATATGATCAAAGTGCAAATCAAAATCAAGGAGAGTATGTTCATCCAAAGGACTTGTGCACAACAAGCCCCGTGGCAACATACTCCGCCTCGGCGGTTGAGAGAGCTACGGAATTTTGCTTCCTAGAGGACCATGAAACAAGACAATTACCAAGAAATTGACATGTCCCACTAGTACTCTTTCTATCTACTCTACAACCCGCATAATCGGCATCCGAATAACTAGTCATTGAAAAATCTATAGTTTTTGGATACCAAAGACCCATTCCAATTGTGCCCTTAATATAACGAATAATGCGTTTTACCGCAATAAGATGAGACTCTTTAGGACACGATTGAAATCTAGCACAAAGACACACACTAAACATGATATCCGGCCTACTTGCCGTCAAATATAAAAGACTTCCTATCATGCTTCTATATAATTAATATCAACATTTTTACCTTGTTCGTCCTTATCAAGCTTGGTTGTAGTTGCCATTGGAGTGTTGCAAGCCTTTGATCTTCAAGCCCAAACTTCTTTACTAGCTCCTTTGCGTACTTGGCTTGGTTAATGAAGGTTCCGTCTTGCAATTGCTTGATTTGGAGTCCAAGGAAGAAATTAAGCTCACCCATGGAAGACATTTCCAAACTCTAGTTGCATTACCTTTCAAAATCCTTGCACAAAAGCTCATTAGTAGATCCAAAAATTATATCATCAACATAAATTTGCACAATTAAAATATCATTCTCAATATGCTTAGTAAAGAGAGTTGTGTTACTTTGCCTTTAATAAAATCATTTGAAATGAGAAAACTAGAAAGCCTTTCATACCAAGCTCTTGGAGCTTGTTTCAATCCATACAAAGCTTTATCAAGTTTAAAAACAAAATCGGGATGAACATGATCAATAAACCGGGAGGTTGAGAAACATAAACTTCTTCATTAATAAAACCATTTAAAAATGCACTTTTTACATCCATTTGAAAAAGTTTAAAATTTTTAAAACATGCAAAAGCTAGTGTCATCCGTATGGCTTCAAGCCGTGCTACGGGTGCAAAGGTCTCCTCAAAGTCAATTCCTCAACTTGAGTGTAACCTTAGGCCACTAACCTAGCTTTATTCCTAATGACATTTCCGGACTCATCCATCTTGTTTCTAAAGATCCACTTAGTACCAATTATGGTCTATCGTGGGGCTTAGGAACAAGGTGCCAAACTTGGTTGCGCTCAAATTGATTGAGTTCCTCTTGCATGGCAAGCAACCAATATGGGTCCGTCTCGGCTTCGAGAATGCCTTTGGGTTCAAAATGAGAAATAAAAGCAAAGTACCACAAATGTCATGGAGTTTGGAGCGCGTTGTGACTCCTTTAGATGCATCACCCAAGATGAGCTCCTTAGGATGATTTGTAGCGTATCTCCAAGCTTTAGGAAGCGGTTGAGTGCTTTCCTCCTTATCCTCTTGAACTTCACCAATAGGATCTAGCTTTTCTTCTTGAGCGGGTGAGTCCTTCAAGGATAGTCTCTCCATGTCTTCACCTAGTGGTTCAATCTCTACAACATTCTCAACAACCACATTAGATTCTTCAAATTTAACATGCATGGATTCTTCAATGGTTAGTGTAGATCTATTGAAAACTCTATATGCTTTGCTAGTAGAGGAATATCCAACAAATATAGCCTCATAAGCCTTAGCATCAAATTTACCCAAATTATCCTTAGTATTTAAAACAAACACTTGCATCCAAAAACTTTAAAATATGCAACATTTGGTTTTCTAGAATGATACATTTCAAATGATGTTTTTGAAGAATTTTTGCATAAATAAATACGATTCGATATATAGCATGCGGTGTTTACGGCCTCGGCCCATAAATATTGAGGGAGGTCATATTCACTTATCATTGTCCTAGCCATCTCTTGAAGTGTTCTATTTTTCCTTTCTACAACTCCATTTGTTGTGGAGTTCTAGGACAAGACGTTTCATGCTTAATTCCCTTTTCATCACAATAAGTCATGAAGAGTTGGTTAATAAACTCACCACCTCTATCACTTCTTATTCTCAAAATCGAAAAACCCTTTTCTTTTTCAACTCTTTTTCGAAAAATCTTAAAATGAGAAAAAGTTTGATCTTTATTTTGCAAAAAGAAAACCCAAGTAAAACGGGAGAAATCATCAACCAAAACAAATGCAAATCTACTTCCATTTAAACTTTTAGTTTTAGTTGGTCCAAAAAGATCCATATGAATTAATTCTAAAGGCCTAGTTGACATGATATCCTTGATTGGTTTAAAGGAAGACTTGGTTGTTTCCCAAGTTGGCACGCACTACAAATGCGGTCTTTCTCAAAATCCAAGTAAGGTATACCCTTCACCAATTCCTTTGAATTAATCCTAGAGATATGGTCAAAAGATGCATGTCCTAATCTTCTATGCCAAAGCCAAGAATTTTCATCAAAAGCATTTAAGCATTTAGTAGAACAATCTAAATTAAGCATGTCAATAATATAAACATTATTATCACGAAAACCGGTAAGAATACAAACATCGGATTTAACATCAAAAATCTTGCATGAGGAATCATCAAAAACAACTTTAAGTCCACGATCACAAAGTTGGCTAATGCTAAGCAAATTATGTTTTAAACCATCTACTAAAACAACATTCTCTATAATAGGAGATGAACCAATTTGAATATTACCGATACCGATGATGGTGCCTTTGGAATCATCCCCGAAGGTGACGGAGCCACCTTCCATGTACCTTGATAGGGTTGTGAAGTTGTTGATATCCCACGTCATGTGTCTCGAACAACCACTATCAAGGTACCACCGCTCCCTACGTCTTGGAGCCTTGGTGTGTACCTACATCAAACATTTTAGGACTTGATTTTGGTACCCACATTTTCTTGGGTCCATGAGGGTTAGAGCCATTAACCCAAACAAGATTATTTGAACTATGCAATTTATCATAACAAAATTTAGCTAAATGTCCATTTTTTGCCACAATATGTGCATCTATACACTCTACCATATCTAAAAGCATAGTGAGTGTGTGATTTGTGAGCATGGGCATTGTGAGCATGAAAAGATTTAGCATGAGAAGTATTATTTGAAGTGTGAGCATGTGGAATTTTAGCATGAGAATCTTTAGCATGAGAAGTGTGCTTTTTGGAAAACTTTTCTTCAAGTTTCTTAGTATTAAAGGCACAATCTTTTAAAACTTTTTCAAAATCATTCATTTTGGATTTAAAAGAAGAGATTTCTTTATTATCAACAATAGGGGTTTTACCCTTACAAGAAATCTTATAAGCATCAAATTTATTTTGAATAGAAACAAGATTTGAAGAAAGATCATCTTTTTCTTTCGAAACAATGGCAAGTTGATCCTTAAGAAAAGCAACTTCTTTTTGTAATTTTAAGCATTCAAGTTTCTTATTATCATAAGTTTCAGAAAGTTCTACAAATGCATGTACTAGAACTTCCTTACTTAGTTCATCATCTCATCATCATGGGATTGAGGGGTTACCTTGGGTGTGTTTGCCATGAAACACATGTTAGCTTGATCCACCTCCTCTTCGGACTCGCTTTCCGAATCCCATGATGCTTTGTAGACTTTCTTTTCCTCCGGCTTCTTTGGCTTGAAGGAGGAAGTCATTTCTTCTTGAACTCCAGACAATCCGCCATGATATGTCCGGGTTTGCGGCAATTGTAGCATATGATCTTCCGCTCCTCTTTGCCTTCGAATTTTCTCCGGAAGTTGAACTTGTTCTTTCGGTACAACCTCTTGACATTCCGCACAAGTAGAGTTAGCTCCTCATCTTCTTCTTCGTCATCTTCATCGTCATTATTGGTGGAAGAAGTCTTGAAGGCTATGGATTTCTTCTTTGAAGTAGTAGCCTCATCTCTTGCTTTCTTCTCCATCTCATGGGTCTTTAGGTTCCCAATGAGACTAATGATGTCCATCTCGTCCTTGTCATTTAATTCCTTTAGTGTGTGGCCTTGATCTCCCAAGATGGTGGAAGAGCCCGTATCACTTTGCGCACCTTTTGATCATTTGAGATGACGTCACCTAATGAAGAAAGACCATTTGTAATTTTAGTGAAACGAGTAATCATACAATCAATGGATTCTTCATCAAGCATTTTGAATGATTCATATTGAGACCTCAAGAGATCTATCTTAGCTCTCTTGACTTGTGAAGTCCCTTCATGTGTGACCAATAAGTGTTGCCATATCTCATAGGCGGATTGGCAATGAATTACCCGTGTAAGGTCATCCTCATTCAAGGCGGTTAAAAGGGAGTTTTGGGCTTTTGAGTTAGCCTCATATTCTCTAAAGTTGAAGTCGGTCCAAGTGCTCTCATCTTCATTGGGTGCTACATAGGTTTGGTCAAAGACTTAGCCACTAAACTACCTAGTGATTGCAAAAAGATAGTCATCCTAACCTTCCAAATAGGGAAGTTGAGTCCATCAAATTTAGGTGGGGTTTTAATGTTGTCGGCCATGTTTACTAGTGTATGAATGTATGAATGAAAATGTTGATTAGCAATATTTTAAGGATCTCTCTATGGATGTTAAGCCAAACCTAGAGTCCAAGCTCTGATACCATTGAAAAGTCACCTAGAGGGGGGGTGAATAGGTGACAATGCTAATCAAGGGCAAATTAAAAATTTAAAGCTACAACAATCACAAGATGAATGCAAGCAAGTAAGTATGACAATGAATATGATGAGCAGGTAATAAGTGCAAGCAAAATAGAGTAAGAATTGCAAGAATGTAAACCAATCGCAAACACAAGGATATGTTATCGAGGTTCGAGCACCCAGCTCTACTCCCCGCCTCCCCAGAAGGATTCTAGCTACTTCCACTATCACAAAGATCAATTACAATGGAGTACCCAACTCCTACAATCTCAAGAACAAGTGATTTCCTTGGTAGTCAAAAGACCACAAACTCTCTCTTCAAAAATCTCTTCCCTTACAAAAGGTCCTTAGAGAATAATGAGTAGAATTGAAGCTCTTTTTGTGTAAGAAAAGAAATTGAAATCAGAGAAAAACTTTTGAAACCCTTCAGAAAATTGAGAGAATTTAGCACAAAAACCAAGAACTTTGAAAGCCTTAATCTTTTGAATTTTTGCAAAGATTGATGTTGTAACCAATCTCTCCCCAAACACCCCTATTTATAGGAGAGGGCTAGGGTTTAGGGATAAAACATATTTACTGATGTTTAGGAGGTAATTAGATCAAAATATATCCTTAAACGGATTTTAAACACAAAAGACAAAAATAAACAGCCCTTAAAAATCTGCCCGTTACTGTTCAAACGGTCGGATCGGTCGACCGGGCCGGTCGACGGCAGTATAAAAATTTGACCGTTACAGGCTATCGGTCGACCGACCCGGTCGACTGATACAAACTGTGACAAAAATAAATATTCCGGTCGACCGCCCCGGTCGACCGACAGACGTGCACACGGATACGTGCAGCTGCCAGGACTTCGGTCGACTGGTCCGGTCGACCGGACCAGACTGACATAGGCTCGGTCGACTGACCCGGTCGACCGGATCAGGTCAAAAAAAACCAAAATGAAAAAGAAATAAAAGAGGATTTTGAATTTATCAAAAATACTTTTGAACAGGGATTAGTATAAAACACAAACATATATCTGTAGGCAAAATCTTGTATGCAAAATATTTTTGTATAATTTATAAGAAATTATTTTGGAATGAGCATGTGCGCAAAAACGTGTATGATAGAGCTTCAAACCTATCCACTATTCTTTAACATACTATAAACTGAAAAACAAATTACATGAAGACTTCTTGAGCTATCTTCAAGTCTTTGAGCCATCCAATGCCTTGCTAGTGCCTTCTCTTCTATGATCCTTCCTTGATGTGCAATTTGCCTTCCTTGCTTTGTGGAATTTAGAAGTTCTTGCAATAGCTAAGCGAATGGTCTCTAAACATGGTACAAACCTGAAACTTATCTTAACAAAACTTGTTAGTACCAAATAGCTCATATTTGGTTTGTCATCATCAAAACACAAAACAATTGGAGAGTGTAACCTCTTGGGCCAACATTCTTCACCTATCTCAAAAGGGACGAATCAGTAACTTGGACTTTACTGATCCAGTGAAGCAGACAGTATGCCAAGGTCATCCTTAAAAAGCTCGTGAGAAGGCCCAAGTAGGTCCAGGGACACTAAGTTAGCTCAACACTTAGTCTCGTACGAGCCCGGGAGATAAGTCTTGCATGAGAAAACCAAAGTTGTTTAGCATCACAGGAAGCTCCTTCACAGCCTCGTTGCGAGCTAACTTATAGCTTCACCCAGAAATATTCAGTTAACTCCGCAGAAAGTTAACTTCACTCGAAGCTCCGCGCAGCTGTGCAAAAGGTTGACTGGTAGCTTCGCCACAAGTCTTATCCAGCTCCGCTGAGAGCTTTCTTTAACTTCGCCAGATGCTTCTCCCAGCTCCGCCATAAGCTCAACGCAACGACTCCGCTGCGGGTCTTTTATGGTCACTTTTGACCAATCAAATCTCCAGATGAGATCAAATCTAATTGAGATCAAATTTGGTAGTTGCTTGCCATAATCTTTTGACTCTCCCAATCAGGTGAGAAGATCAGGAGAGATCTTTTAGTTATTTGGAAAGAATCAAGGGAGTATCCCTCATTTAGCAGAGCGGATCAAGAGATCAGCGCTACTTGCTATTCCTAGCTTCGCGAAAGCTGTCTTTAGCCTCGCGACGAGGCTACTTTCCAGATGTAAAATAGATTGACTCAATCAGTTCTCAGATTTTCAGGGCAATTGTACCCCTATTTCTCCTTATAAATAGCCTACCAGAGACACACAGGGGAGTAAAAGGGCTGAAAAAGAGGAGAGACGGGCAAGCATAGAGAGGAGATTGCTCCAGAAGTAGGCTTTCTAACTAGAGGGCTCTATTTACCCTCTGTTCTCTGATTCCCCGAACCAGGCGAGAGGGGAGTCTTATCAGGCGGCAGTCCGATCGTCTGACCGATCGCATCATCAAAGGGATAAAGAGATCGCGCGTTGATCAGATTCCTACCGACACACTTCCCAGAAATCTCAGAGGAGATCTACCTATAATCTTCTTCCTGTAAAAAATACTTGTAATTTCGCTCCTCGAATCTTTTTGTAAGTTTTCCCCTTTACAAAATCAATGGAAAACAAAATGGCGACTCCATTAGAGATGTCATTCTCCACTGCTGAGAATCAAGTGTCGCAATGTGACGATCAGACCTTTGGGTCTATTGCTGAGACGCCGGTCATTCACTCTGGCCAAGAGAAGTTCAAACAACTTCTTCCTGGGGGTAGCAAAAGTCCCCTACGTATGCGCAAGCACAAGGAGGTCGGCAGAGCCAGAGCTCCTCTGGCTAATTCTTCGAAGCAAGTCTCTGTTGAGACAGATAATGCTTTTTGCAAGCCTATTACGGTCTCCTGACACAACAAGGAGACGGTGTCACAATGCAACGGTAAGAATCCTGAGCCCGTTACTTTCAAAAACTTGGTCGTTCATTTCGACCAAGGAAAATTCGAGGAACTCCTCTTTGGAGGTAGTCCAATGCTCCACGCATGGAACCATAGAAAGGTCTCGATGGCCAAGGTTTCAGAGCAGAAACCAGCCCTAGCTGGGCAAGCAGCCGAACGGACCTTATCTCAACTCCTCTCAGCCTCGCGCGAGGTTAGCCAGGTTCCCTGCGAACCTAAGTCTCCTCTTTCAAAGCAGATGTGGAGGCCAAAATAGAAAGCCCCGTGTGAAGCTTCAGGCGTTGCTACGTCACAGGTTCGCCTGTCACGCAAAGATAAAGGTAAAATGCTTGCCTGCTTCGCTGAGGCCATTAGCCGCGAGGCTAGAATGACGACTATGCGAGTAGTGACTCCTCGCGCCAACCTCGTTCTTCCGAGCGAAGTTACTGATAGCACGACAGACACAGCGCCAGTACCCCAGGGTACGCGTGAAGTTCCCAACTGCCAAGTTAAAACTAAAGCACCTAGCGGTGCTAACCACCTTCGCGAGAAGGCAACGAGCAAAGCATCGCAGCATGCTTCAAGCGTTAAGTTCTCTCTTTACAGCGAAGCTGAGGGATTGTCCCTGGGCGCTGATAGCGGTGCTTATGCAGCTTCAGCACCTAAGGGTGCTCCCAAAGTTCTTAGCCGCGAAGTTAGAGGTAAAGCACTATCTAGTGCTAATCACCTCTGCGGTGATGAGAAGAACGAGGCATCATACTGTGTTTCGCTTTCAAAGCTTGCGGATACCAAGTTCACCCCTCATAGAGTTATGAACAAGAAGGTGGTGTCGAAATTACCTGAACACATCAATGCGCGATCTACCCGAGTCTCTGCGCTGAGTCGCTTAAGCTCGGCCAGGTCTGACTTTCGAGAGTTCTTAGCAGGCAAACGGAAGTCGGAATTACTCCAGACTTCTCCCTCCTGTTGTCAATAAGTGGGATGTCAATTTGTGACGTCCACTCAGTCCATTGCCGGCTAGAACTAATCCCCACCACTCCTCCAAACCGACAGTCAGTCTTTGATCGGCTATCGGTGCAGGCTCCTGTAAAGCATCACAAAAGGGGCATATCGCGAAATCTGCCAGATCTGCCCTCTGCATCCGTCAATATGATCAGAAGGGGACAGGCACCACATAGAGGCAGACGAGCGCCACATACTGCTAACTCTCCTCCCTTCAGTTCCCCAGATCCGGATTATAGTCCGGGCCTTGGCGAAGTCTTAGTACATAAAGAAGGTGTCTTCCGAAACACCAGATCTAGGGTCGTAATACCCTACAATTATGAGCAGCCATCCTCCTCAACCACAGTAACCTCACCAGAACTAATGAGAAGATTATCCCAATGGTCTGATGAGGAGGATGAAGACAGTGGGTATGCCTCTTCGGTAACAGTCAGCTCGATACGAACAGATAGATTATCAGTGCATATGGCTGATAACGGTAATGATAACCTCCACCGACGGTTGGAAGCTCAAGAGCAAACCACTAAGGCTCAGCAAGAAGCCTTGGACAACATTCAACAGATGCTCGCCCAACTCCTCACCAACCGTAATAACAATGATACCGAGTGTAATCATAATGAGGAAGAACATCATAGCGATGAACAACCAAAGACTGAGAAGTCAAAGGAAAGTTCTTCTATGGACGCTGAAGTTCTTAAAGGCATCCAAGCTCAGATCGCATCTCTATCTCAGAGGGATGAACTAAAGAAAGTAGGGGCAGTCCGTCCTTACCCTTTGGAATGGGATTCAGTACCATACCTACTGAAATTCAAGCCACCGACGTTACATATGTATGATGGTAAGAACTCACCAAACCAGCATATCTATTACTTCCGGTCTCAGACCGGTAACGTTATAGATAGCAATGCTATTATGGCCAGACTGTTCATTGGCAGCTTGAAGTGGGTAGCATTTGACTGGTTCCGAAGCCTACCTTTGGGCTCTATCAATTCCTGGATCGACCTAGAAACTCGATTTCTTTCTCATTTCTACGAGGATGATACCGAGGTAACCATGGACAAACTCCTCTCTACCGTTCAAAAGAAGGGCAAATCTGTCCGCGACTACATTGAACGATTCAGAAACTTGTCCCTGATGTGCCCAACAGGGATGCCATTGCCCATGCTCTTGCAGACATGCAGGCATAACTTCCTGGACTAAGTGGAGATTCCTATGGGAGCTGTCAAAGCCCATACCTGGAAGGAACTTGTCGAGCAAGCAGAGATAGCCGAAAAGTCGGCTAAAAAGTTCGAACCATCTACCTATAAAAGCAAATGGGCTGTGAATAATAAATAGTTCAGAGACATGGTGCAGTCTTCCCAAGCCAAAGGGAAAGAAACTATGTCCGTTGAATTGTCAGGGGCCGTTCATTCGAAGGCCAAGAAGAGTGGCTTCAATAATCAGGAGTCTAAGTTTTCTCCGAAGCAGTACTACTTCAAAGACGAGCAGGTGGTCACAATATTCCATTTACTCCACAAAGGGAATAAACTGAAGCTGCCAGATGTTCGACGTCCTAATGAAATGGGACGCACGAATGATCCCAACTATTGCCTCTTTCATAGGATGGTCCATCATCCTACTAATAAATGCTTTGTCCTCAAGGACAAAATTCAAGCTTTAGTCAACGCCAGAGTTCTGAGTCTGAAATCAGAACAAAAGAAAGTCATTGCAAACATGGTGACCATCGAGTTCGGCAAAAACCCAAAAGTTACAGTTCCTGATGGGACCTTCCCAATCCCTGAAGCACGGCTAGAAGTAAAGCATTCTTCGGCTGAAATTCAAGAGATGAAGAGTCTTGTTCCCTTGACATTGGGAACAGGGAAAATCATGTGAGTACACTCAGACCTTGTCCAAGACGAATAATGGGCTTCGAAGAAATCCAAGTCAAAAGGCAAATCTTGTAATGTTATCTCTATCTTGCTGGATGATGGCAATCTTACATCAGCTTCTCTTAGCGATTCCGAGGGGGAAAAGCACGCTTGTACAACGCAAGCCAATGTACCTCAGCCGACAGGCACTCGATCCGGAAAATCATATTTAAAACAGTATGAGAGGGTTACTGACGAGATACAACAGCAGACGACGTCAGTACAAATACTGACACCAGCTCCAGTTCCAACAAACGGGAAAGAGAAGCAGAAAGAAGTCCGGTTTGATCATGTCCTAAAGAAGCCTTCAGGTCCAGGACTTAACGTGCCTTTTCGCTTTGACATATTGGCTCAGCTGGCTAATATCCCTGCTCGTATCACCATACACGAGCTACTTTGTCTCTCAAAATAAATAAGAGAAGCGCTCAGAGATGCACTTGCTAACTCAGAATCATTTCTGACACATATGCCAGAAACCCCTGGAAGTGACGCTCAGCCCTCTTGCTCCAAATGTCATCATACACAATCAAAAGTACCTGCTATTACGTTCACAGCGGAGGATACGCTTCTCAAGGATAACAAGCATGATCGACCTTTTTACTACACCAGATACATCAGTTCGACATGCATTGAAAGGGTATAGGTTGACCTGGGGTCTGCACTCAGCATCATCCCCAAAAGGCTCCTCTATTTCCTTGGCATACCACTGTATCGATTGTCTGCAACCACTACAACAATATACGATTTTAATGCAGGGAGTATGAAAAACACCTAGAGGGGGGGTGAATAGGTGTAAGTGCTAATCTAAGAAACTAAATGCAAACTAAGTGCGCTAAATGCGGAAGCTAATGCAAATGTTGCACAAACTAATACAATACAACAAGTGTAGCCGAATTCCCCTTGCGAGGCTCTGGACTAACTCCTCTTGATTCCCCTTGAAATGGGTTGAGGCGCTATGTGAAGCTCTTGTTGGATGAGTACAAGTTAGGCACACACACACAAGCAATCCAAGCAATATGAAATATGTGCACACACAATCAAGCCAAGCAATCAAGGATAAATTACAATATGAAAGATGCAAGGCAACACAAGCAATGTATATAATATGAATGCTATGAAAGTATGATGCTTTGCACAAAGTAAATGAGAGAGAGTTAGAGAGACAATGGATCACAACGCAAACACCAAGATTTGTTTCGAGGTTCGAGCACCTTGCTCTACATCCCCGCCTACACCACCGTGTAGGATTTCCACTATCTCAACTCCCACCGAGGGAACCTCTACCGAAGAGGATTTCTTACAACCCAAGGAGTACCGAACTCCTCTCTCAATACAAACCACAACACCTCACACTAGAGGTGTCAACCAACAACCACACCTCTACCTAAGAGGCTTACAAACACAATCCCAATCACCTCACACTTGAGGGATCCAAACCAATACCACTCCGATCACCTCTACCGAAGAGGGATTCACAAATAAAAGGAGGGTTACAACACAAGAGGTTTACAACAACAACCTCAAACTCTCTCTTTTCTTTCTCTTTTACTTTTTCCACAAAAAACAAGATCCTAGTAGATTAGGATAGAAGATATGGCTCAAGTGTGGAAAACTAAGTGTTTTTGGAAACAAGCAACAAAGAAAACTAATTGGGAAGTCTCTTGTAAAAGATAGAAAATGCAAGATCAAATCAAAATCCCAAAACCTAGTTTTCTTTGATTTTTCAAAAACCCAAAACAATAAAGATTAGAAGTATAAAGCCCAAAAACTTCTTTTTAAAACTCTTTTAAACTCTTCAGAAAACCAGAAATTTTTCTCTTAAAAACCTTGGCCAAAATCCCAAAGAGATGGGGTTTATATAGGCCAAACCAGAAAACTAGTCGTTAGGCTGATGTGGCAATCTGTCAGGCCACCGGTCGACCGGTCCGGTCGACCGCCAACGGTCAAAAAAGTGACCGTTGGGCAACATCGGTCGACCGGCCCGGTCGACCGATAAAACCCGAGAGCAGAGCTCTCACCTCGGTCGACCGGCTCGGTCGACCGTCCACTGTGCCTAACAGTCGTGCACGTCTGTGCACGTCGGTCGACCGACCCGGTCGACCGGCCACTTGGTGCGGTCGACCGGTCCGGTCGACCGAACTGGCCTGGCAGGCACAGTGCAGATCTGCACAGATACGGGATTTGAAAATAGGTCTTTTCACTCAATAAAAATCCCATAAATTCACAGTAAATCTAAAAAATAGTTTTAATCACAATAAAAACTGTTTTTCTAAAAAAACATGTCTTTCTAAAACTTGTTTTATCATTTTACTTTGTTAACCAAACATGTGATAAAAATTTCAAGACATATATCAATCATATCAATTCATTTTTGTGTCTTGCCAATTTTATCAAAAACAAAACTTGTATTTTATCAAACTAGAATTTTCCAAAACATGAATAGGATAGTCAAAATAAGTTTGTCTAGCAAGTTTAAAGCATGTATGTATATCTACAACATATCTAATATACATAGGTATAAGGTAAACTTGTTTTGATCTATTATTCATGAAAACCAAAAACCAAATCATGAAACGTGTGTGTTTTGTGCACTTGAGCATATCAACTAAACTAAGCTTTACAAATATGGATCTAAAACACAAACTCTAAACTAGATACCTAAGTCTTCTTGACGATCTTCATCTTCAAGTAGACTCGGTCCAAACTCCGTGATTCTCCAAGTGCAAAGGTATGATCTTTAAGCTTTGGCACCGGAATCATCATGAATAGCTTCTAATCATCTTGTTGAAGCTAATCACCAACCTAATATCCTGTTAATGATCTGAAACTTAGAAACACAAGAATATTAGTAAACATAACTACATGAGTGTTGATCATCATCAAAACTAGAGTGGAAGGCCATTGGCCAACAATCTCCCCCTTTTGATGATGACAAAACTCATGGAGTTATATATGCATGGATTAAAGTTAAGCTTCAAAGAAGCTCCCCCTTAACTCATGCATCACAATAAACATAATAGATATGCAATGAAAGCACATGATACTAAACAAAAGCATGCATCATATCTTATTATTTATCCCTATGCATGAACTTGGTATATGCAAAAACACAATCATGCATATATAAAAACAAAACTCAAATTCTTCTCCCCCTTTTTGTCAATCATCAACAAAGGGGTAATCAAAACCATAGATAAAACGAGGGGTAAAAATCTTTCTCCCCTTTTTGTCAATCAAAACAATGCAAACAATGTTCTCCCCCTTTTTGTCTAAAACAAAAAACAAAGTCAATAAGGGGTGACTACAAACATGATATCAATTAAAAAATATGTCAATAAAGCATCTTGATACCAATAAACAAGGATCAATATAAGTTATATGCTATATACATTCATGAAGAGGAAGACGCTAAGTTAGCTTCCCTACACATATGCATTACATGAAGAAGGGATGACAAGCCCAATTCACATAACACATATTATGTAATGCATAAGAGGAGATGTGAAGCTCCCCCTACACACGTATATCATATAAAGAAGAGTTGTCAAGCTCCTCAATTTATAATATACTCAACATGAATCTATATGTAAGAGAGATGTTAAGCTCTCCTTGCATATAGGAAATACAAATCAAAACTTTGAATTTTTATTTAAACAAAATTTTGAAAATACCAATTATAATTAAACATAACAAATTACCAATTGTAAAAACAACATAACAAATTTGAATGTCTAAACACAAATTTTGATACCAATTGTAAGGATATATTTCATTTTGAAAATTTGATGTTGATATCATATGTTTAAAATAACAACTTTTAATCATAAAGTGTGGGAGTACAAATACCAATTGAAATACAAAATCAAATTTTCTCCCCCTTTATGAAAAACAAACTAAAGACATGCATAGTCTTGATAACAATTTAAAAGTAATCAATTTAAACAAAATTGAAACTCAAGCACTAGCATAAACACAAACATATATATGTATGAAAGATAGATACCAATAGAAATTGATATACTTGGAATTTAAAGCATACATGCAAAACATATATGCGTATACAAGAAGATCAAAATGATACCAATTGAAAGAGTTCAATGATACCAATTGACATAACAATAAGTTCAAGTGTATACATCATTTTATCTACCAACCAATCATAATTCAAGTTTTAAAGATTTTCAATTTAGGGCATACATGAACATGATCTCCCATCCTACCGCCCTTCGATGGTAGGGGTTTTCAAAGATAGATTTGAAAATGTAGTTTTGTTTGAAAATCACTACCAAAATAAAGAACACCGCAACTAGTTAATGAAAAACTTGTTAACTAGCACGAAATCCTTCAAGCAAGGAATAAAACAAAAATGAAATTCACATGATAATCATCACTCTAACAATAAAGCATAACTCATGAGAAACAAAAACATGAGCAATAGATATGAGTGTACAAATAATATGTGAAGATCATAATCATGAAAAATATTTCATTAAACTTAATTATTCCTTAAAACATAATTCCATCAAAAACATGAAAAATCATATAAAACTCCTTATTTAATCTTCAAGGCATATGTTTGTCTAATACAAGCTAAAATATACATACATATCCAAAACTCAACGAGTCCACTAAATGTATATTCATGAAGACACATGGCTCAAAAAGATGTATATGTATAAGATTAGTTTGAACTAGATAGACATATACATGAAGTTAAACATAAATACATGAAACATGAAAAACTAAATTTTCATCACAACAAATTTCATTTCAAGGTATATGTATGAATTGTCAATCATGAAGTATACATACATATCCCTAAACACAATTGAGTCCAAATATAGATTTGCATGAAAGGCAAATGACTCAAGGGGTATACATGTATATCTTAAAGTTTGGCAATACAAACATATACATGAAGTGAAATACACAATCATAAAACACATTCAAAAATGAGAATACAAGTATAAGATGTATGAATCATCAAAACTAGACTATACTAGCCATCTAATGGGTTCAAATAAGCGTTCAAGCTCAACATATATAGATTTATTGTGGCCCACTATATGCACAAGTATATACCTAGTCTTAATGAAAACTAACACTTAAACAAATATTCAAGACATGAAGCATCAAAACACATATAAAAATCATCATGATAAAACTAAAACATGATTACTATGTAAATTCACATGTATTAGATTCATGATGTACATTATAGCTTAAACAAAAGTGAGAACACTAATTATGGGTTCATATACGCATGTGTGTCTCAAATACTATACATGTATGTCAAGGATCTAATAAACATGGAATGAACATACTAATCCAATGACAATAAAAACATGCTATAAACTATGAACATGAAAAGCATGTAAACAATAAATAGGAGTAAAGGATTGTTACCAAAAACGAAGAAGCAACTCTCCTTGTCTCCAAAACATGGTGGTCATCTCCACCAAATCTTCCCTTGAAAGTGATGCATCCAATTGATTTCCATGAAGTCCGGAACGCATCCACTCCAAGGTGTCATCACTCTCACGTCATGTGAGAGCCCACACCTACATCAAAAATAATAGGAGGGGTGGTCTTTGGTACCCACTCTTGTTGGGTCCATGGGGGTTAGTCCCTTCTCTAACCCAAATAAATTTCTTGCTAAATTAGTAGTATGTAATCTATCAAAACAAAATTTAGCAAGGTGGCCCTTACGTCCACAATGTGTACATGTGTACACATGAGCATACATGTGATGTGGTGTGTCCGTGAGGAGCATGTGTATGCCGTGGAGGGTGTGCATGCATAGAAGATGGAACTTGTTTCTTTCGAACCAAGGATTCCAAGCGTGTATGGTTCTTAGCACATTGGCTCATAGTGGAGCCCAAACAATCTACTCTCTTCTTTAGCATACAAATATCATCATTAATCCTAGAAGAAGAGGTACATGCATTAGGTAGACTAGATGAAGAAGCTACACTAGCATGGCAAACATGTGCATCAATCTTATTTTGTAAAAATTCATTTTTCTTTAAACATGCATCCAAATCTTTAGAAATTGAAGCAATCTTAATTTTCAAAGAATCATTTTCTTTTAAAACAAAATCAACTTTTGAAGACAAGTTTCATTTTCTTCAAAAGAATATGGCAATCATTTTTATTTTTCAAAAAGTTATTTTCTTTAAGTGCAAGATCAAGTTGAGATTTTAATGAATCCCTCTCATTATGGACCTCAACCTTTTCTTGCAAAACACAATCAAGTTTAGAATGCAAACACTTATTTTCTTTTCAATTTCTAGACTTTTCTTTTTCAAAATCTTATATTTTTCAATTAGTTTTTCACAAACAATGGAAAGTTCTTCATTCAAAGCATGGGCATCAATATGATCATTTGAAGAACTAGCATCATCATCACTATCTAGTTGAGTTTCTGATTGTACCTCAAGGGAGTCATTCCCTTGGACCATGTAGCATTGTTGTGGTTCGGATTCTCCACTAGATTCCTCTTCTTGTTGGATTTGGACTTGAAGCTTGGAGGTGTTGGTGGTAGTCAATTTGTTCCACACTACAAAAGCGGAATCAAAGTTAGAAACACATAAAAGATAATCTTTAGATAAAGTGCTTCTAATGGCCTCTAGGGCTTGTGCATTGGCCCCTATATGATTGCAATCACCAAGATAACATCTCTTGGTGGCCGCAAGGAAAACATGCAAACCTAGGGTCTTTAGGTACATGGACATCCTATACTTCCAAACATCAATGTTGGAAGGGTCAAAGCTAGGAGGGGTCATGAAGTCCATGGTAAACTATATATGAATGTGCAAACAAACAAATGCAAATGAGATTAGCAAGCAAATGGATCACTCCTAGGATGTTAAGCCTAAGTATCAGGAGCACTAGCTCTGATACCAATTGAAAAACACCTAGAGGGGGGGGGGGTGAATAGGTGTAAGTGCTAATCTAAGAAACTAAATGCAAACTAAGTGCGCTAAATGCGGAAGCTAATGCAAATGTTGCACAAACTAATACAATACAACAAGTGTAGCCGAATTCCCCTGCGAGGCTCTGGACTAACTCCTCTTGATTCCCCTTGAAATGGGTTGAGGCGCTATGTGAAGCTCTTGTTGGATGAGTACAAGTTAGGCACACACACACAAGCAATCCAAGCAATATGAAATATGTGCACACACAATCAAGCCAAGCAATCAAGGATAAATTACAATATGAAAGATGCAAGGCAACACAAGCAATGTATATAATATGAATGCTATGAAAGTATGATGCTTTGCACAAAGTAAATGAGAGAGAGTTAGAGAGACAATGGATCACAACGCAAACACCAAGATTTGTTTCGAGGTTCGAGCACCTTGCTCTACATCCCCGCCTACACCACCGTGTAGGATTTCCACTATCTCAACTCCCACCGAGGGAACCTCTACCGAAGAGGATTTCTTACAACCCAAGGAGTACCGAACTCCTCTCTCAATACAAACCACAACACCTCACACTAGAGGTGTCAACCAACAACCACACCTCTACCTAAGAGGCTTACAAACACAATCCAATCACCTCACACTTGAGGGATCCAAACCAATACCACTCCGATCACCTCTACCGAAGAGGGATTCACAAATAAAAGGAGGGTTACAACACAAGAGGTTTACAACAACAACCTCAAACTCTCTCTTTTCTTTCTCTTTTACTTTTTCCACAAAAACAAGATCCTAGTAGATTAGGATAGAAGATATGGCTCAAGTGTGGAAAACTAAGTGTTTTTGGAAACAAGCAACAAAGAAAAACTAATTGGGAAGTCTCTTGTAAAAGATAGAAAATGCAAGATCAAATCAAAATCCCAAAACCTAGTTTTCTTTGATTTTCCAAAAACCCAAAACAATAAAGATTAGAAGTATAAACCCAAAAACTTCTTTTTAAAACTCTTTTAAACTCTTCAGAAAACCAGAAATTTTCTCTTAAAAACCTTGGCCAAAATCCCAAAGAGATGGGGTTATATAGGCCAAACCAGAAAACTAGCCGTTAGGCTGATGTGGCAATCTGTCAGGCCACCGGTCGACCGGTCCGGTCGACCGCCAACGGTCAAAAAAGTGACCGTTGGGCAACATCGGTCGACCGGCCCGGTCGACCGATAAAACCCGAGAGCAGAGCTCTCACCTCGGTCGACCGGCTCGGTCGACCGTCCACTGTGCCTAACAGTCGTGCACGTCGGTCGACCGACCCGGTCGACCGGCCACTTGGTGCGGTCGACCGGTCCGGTCGACCGAACTGGCCTGGCAGGCACAGTGCAGATCTGCACAGATACGGGATTTGAAAATAGGTCTTTTCACTCAATAAAAATCCCATAAATTCACAGTAAATCTAAAAAATAGTTTTAATCACAATAAAAACTGTTTTCTAAAAAAACATGTCTTCTAAAACTTGTTTTATCATTTTACTTTGTTAACCAAACATGTGATAAAAATTTCAAGACATATATCAATCATATCAATTCATTTTGTGTCTTGCCAATTTTATCAAAAACAAAACTTGTATTTTATCAAACTAGAATTTTCCAAAACATGAATAGGATAGTCAAAATAAGTTTGTCTAGCAAGTTTAAAGCATGTATGTATATCTACAACATATCTAATATACATAGGTATAAGGTAAACTTGTTTTGATCTATTATTCATGAAAACCAAAAACCAAATCATGAAACGTGTGTGTTTTGTGCACTTGAGCATATCAACTAAACTAAGCTTTACAAATATGGATCTAAAACACAAACTCTAAACTAGATACCTAAGTCTTCTTGACGATCTTCATCTTCAAGTAGACTCGGTCCAAACTCCGTGATTCTCCAAGTGCAAAGGTATGATCTTTAAGCTTTGGCACCGGAATCATCATGAATAGCTTCTAATCATCTTGTTGAAGCTAATCACCAACCTAATATCCTGTTAATGATCTGAAACTTAGAAACACAAGA
The DNA here is from genome assembly GCA_038442645.1 of Agave tequilana. Classification (NCBI taxonomy): domain Eukaryota; kingdom Viridiplantae; phylum Streptophyta; class Magnoliopsida; order Asparagales; family Asparagaceae; genus Agave; species Agave tequilana. The sequence goes on along the minus strand of JAVJIF010033699.1, from coordinate 16,989 downwards.
ATATTAGTAAACATAACTACATGAGTGTTGATCATCATCAAAACTAGAGTGGAAGGCCATTGGGCCAACAATCTCCCCCTTTTTGATGATGACAAAACTCATGGAGTTATATATGCATGGATTAAAGTTAAGCTTCAAAGAAGCTCCCCCTTAACTCATGCATCACAATAAACATAATAGATATGCAATGAAAGCACATGATACTAAACAAAAGCATGCATCATATCTTATTATTTATCCCTATGCATGAACTTGGTATATGCAAAAACACAATCATGCATATATAAAAACAAAACTCAAATTCTTCTCCCCCTTTTTGTCAATCATCAACAAAGGGGTAATCAAAACCATAGATAAAATGAGGGGTAAAAATCTTTCTCCCCTTTTTGTCAATCAAAACAATGCAAACAATGTTCTCCCCTTTTTGTCTAAAACAAAAAACAAAGTCAATAAGGGGTGACTACAAACATGATATCAATTAAAAAATATGTCAATAAAGCATCTTGATACCAATAAACAAGGATCAATATAAGTTATATGCTATATACATTCATGAAGAGGAAGACGCTAAGTTAGCTTCCCTACACATATGCATTACATGAAGAAGGGATGACAAGCCCCAATTCACATAACACATATTATGTAATGCATAAGAGGAGATGTGAAGCTCCCCCTACACACGTATATCATATAAAGAAGAGTTGTCAAGCTCCTCAATTATAATATACTCAACATGAATCTATATGTAAGAGAGATGTTAAGCTCTCCTTGCATATAGGAAATACAAATCAAAACTTTGAATATTTTATTTAAACAAAATTTTGAAAATACCAATTGTAATTAAACATAACAAATTACCAATTGTAAAAACAACATAACAAATTTTGAATGTCTAAACACAAATTTTGATACCAATTGTAAGAATATATTTCATTTTGAAAATTTGATGTTGATATCATATGTTAAAATAACAACTTTTAATCATAAAGTGTGGGAGTACAAATACCAATTGAAATACAAAATCAAATTTTCTCCCCCTTTATGAAAAACAAACTAAAGACATGCATAGTCTTGATAACAATTTAAAAGTAATCAATTTAAACAAAATTGAAACTCAAGCACTAGCATAAACACAAACATATATATGTATGAAAGATAGATACCAATAGAAATGATATACTTGGAAATTAAAGCATACATACAAAACATATATGAGTATACAAGAAGATCAAAATGATACCAATTGAAAGAGTTCAATGATACCAATTGACATAACAATAAGTTCAAGTGTATACATCATTTTATCTACCTCCCAATCATAATTCAAGTTTTAAAGATTTTCAATTTAGGGCATACATGAACATGATCTCCCATCCTACCGCCCTTCGATGGTAGGGGTTTTCAAAGATAGATTTGAAAATGTAGTTTTGTTTGAAAATCACTACCAAAATAAAGAACACCGCAACTAGTTAAATGAAAAACTTGTTAACTAGCACGAAATCCTTCAAGCAAGGAATAAAACAAAAATGAAATTCACATGATAATCATCACTCTAACCAATAAAGCATAACTCATGAGAAACAAAAACATGAGCAATAGATATGAGTGTACAAATAATATGTGAAGATCATAATTATGAAAAATATTTCATTAAACTTAATTATTCCTTAAAACATAATTCCATCAAAAACATGAAAAATCATATAAACTCCTTATTTAATCTTCAAGGCATATGTATGTCTAATACAAGCTAAAATATACATACATATCCAAAACTCAACGAGTCCACTAAATGTATATTCATGAAGACACATGGCTCAAAAAGATGTATATGTATAAGATTAGTTTGAACTAGATAGACATATACATGAAGTTAAACATAAATACATGAAACATGAAAAACTAAATTTTCATCACAACAAATTTCATTTCAAGGTATATGTATGAATTGTCAATCATGAAGTATACATACATATCCCTAAACACAATTGAGTCCAAATATAGATTTGCATGAAAGGCAAATGACTCAAGGGGTATACATGTATATCTTAAAGTTTGGCAATACAAACATATACATGAAGTGAAATACACAATCATAAAACACATTCAAAAATGAGAATACAAGTATAAGATGTATGAATCATCAAAACTAGACTATACTAGCACATCTAATGGGTTCAAATAAGCGTTCAAGCTCAACATATATAGATTTATTTGTGGCCCACTATATGCACAAGTATATACCTAGTCTTAATGAAAACTAACACTTAAACAAATATTCAAGACATGAAGCATCAAAAACACAATATAAAAATCATCATGATAAAACTAAAACATGATTACTATGTAAATTCACATGTATTAGATTCATGATGTACATTATAGCTTAAACAAAAGTGAGAACACTAATTATGGGTTCATATACGCATGTGTGTCTCAAATACTATACATGTATGTCAAGGATCTAATAAACATGGAATGAACATACTAATCCAATGACAATAAAAACATGCTATAAACTATGAACATGAAAAGCATGTAAACAATAAATAGGAGTAAAGGATTGTTACCAAAAACGAAGAAGCAACTCTCCTTGTCTCCAAAACATGGTGGTCATCTCCACCAAATCTTCCCTTGAAAGTGATGCATCCAATTGATTTTCATGAAGTCCGGAACGCATCCACTCCAAGGTGTCATCACTCTCACGTCATGTGAGAGCCCACACCTACATCAAAAATAATAGGAGGGGTGGTCTTTGGTACCCACATCTTGTTGGGTCCACGGGGGTTAGTCCCTTCTCTAACCCAAATAAATTTCTTTGCTAAATTAGTAGTATGTAATCTATCAAAACAAAATTTAGCAAGGTGGCCCTTACATCCACAATGTGTACATGTGTACACATGAGCATACATGTGATGGGTGTGTCCGTGAGGAGCATGTGTATGCCGTGGAGGGTGTGCATGCATAGAAGATGGAACTTGTTTCTTTCGAACCAAGGATTCCAAGCGTGTATGGTTCTTAGCACATTGGCTCATAGTGGAGCCCAAACAATCTACTCTCTTCTTTAGCATACAAAATATCATCATTAATCCTAGAAGAAGAGGTACATGCATTAGGTAGACTAGATGAAGAAGCTACACTAGCATGGCAAACATGTGCATCATTCTTATTTTGTAAAAATCATTTTTCTTTAAACATGCATCCAAATCTTTAGAAATTGAAGCAATCTTAATTTTCAAAAGAATCATTTTCTTTTAAAACAAAATCAACTTTTGAAGACAAGTTTTCATTTTTCTTCAAAAGAATATGGCAATCATTTTTATTTTTCAAAAAGTTATTTTCTTAAGTGCAAGATCAAGTTGAGATTTTAATGAATCCCTCTCATTATGGACCTCAACCTTTTCTTGCAAAACACAATCAAGTCTAGAATGCAAACACTTATTTCTTTTTCAATTTCTAGACTTTTCTTTTTCAAAATCTTATATTTTTCAATTAGTTTTTCACAAACAATGGAAAGTTCTTCATTCAAAGCATGGGCATCAATATGATCATTTGAAGAACTAGCATCATCATCACTATCTAGTTGAGTTTCCGATTGTACCTCAAGGGAGTCATTCCCTTGGACCATGTAGCATTGTTGTGGTTCGGATTCTCCACTAGATTCCTTCTTGTTGGATTTGGACTTGAAGCTTGGAGGTGTTGGTGGTAGTCAATTTGTTCCACACTACAAAAGCGGAATCAAAGTTAGAAACACATAAAAGATAATCTTTAGATAAAGTGCTTCTAATGGCCTCTAGGGCTTGTGCATTGGCCCCTATATGATTGCAATCACCAAGATAACATCTCTTGGTGGCCGCAAGGAAAACATGCAAACCTAGGGTCTTTAGGTACATGGACATCCTATACTTCCAAACATCAATGTTGGAAGGGTCAAAGCTAGGAGGGGTCATGAAGTCCATGGTAAACTATATATGAATGTGCAAACAAACAAATGCAAATGAGATTAGCAAGCAAATGGATCACTCCTAGGATGTTAAGCCTAAGTATCAGGAGCACTAGCTCTGATACCAATTGAAAAACACCTAGAGGGGGGGGGTGAATAGGTGTAAGTGCTAATCTAAGAAACTAAATGCAAACTAAGTGCGCTAAATGCGGAAGCTAATGCAAATGTTGCACAAACTAATACAATACAACAAGTGTAGCCGAATTTCCCTTGCGAGGCTCTGGACTAACTCCTCTTGATTCCCCTTGAAATGGGTTGAGGCGCTATGTGAAGCTCTTGTTGGATGAGTACAAGTTAGGCACACACACAAGCAATCCAAGCAATATGAAATATGTGCACACACAATCAAGCCAAGCAATCAAGGATAAATTACAATATGAAAGATGCAAGGCAACACAAGCAATGTATATAATATGAATGCTATGAAAGTATGATGCTTTGCACAAAGTAAATGAGAGAGAGTTAGAGAGACAATGGATCACAACGCAAACACCAAGATTTGTTTCGAGGTTCGAGCACCTTGCTCTACATCCCCGCCTACACCACCGTGTAGGATTTCCACTATCTCAACTCCCACCGAGGGAACCTCTACCGAAGAGGATTTCTTACAACCCAAGGAGTACCGAACTCCTCTCTCAATACAAACCACAACACCTCACACTAGAGGTGTCAACAACAACCACACCTCTACCTAAGAGGCTTACAAACACAATCCCAATCACCTCACACTTGAGGGATCCAAACCAATACCACTCCGATCACCTCTACCGAAGAGGGATTCACAAATAAAAGGAGGGTTACAACACAAGAGGTTTACAACAACAACCTCAAACTCTCTCTTTTCTTTCTCTTTTACTTTTTCCACAAAACAAGATCCTAGTAGATTAGGATAGAAGATATGGCTCAAGTGTGGAAAACTAAGTGTTTTTGGAAACAAGCAACAAAGAAAAACTAATTGGGAAGTCTCTTGTAAAAGATAGAAAATGCAAGATCAAATCAAAATCCCAAAACCTAGTTTTCTTTGATTTTTCAAAAACCCAAAACAATAAAGATTAGAAGTATAAAGCCAAAAACTTCTTTTAAAACTCTTTTAAACTCTTCAGAAAACCAGAAATTTTCTCTTAAAAACCTTGGCCAAAATCCCAAAGAGATGGGGTTTATATAGGCCAAACCAGAAAACTATCCGTTAGGCTGATGTGGCAATCTGTCAGGCCACCGGTCGACCGGTCCGATCGACCGCCAACGGTCAAAAAAGTGACCGTTGGGCAACATCGGTCGACCGGCCCGGTCGACCGATAAAACCCGAGAGCAGAGCTCTCACCTCGGTCGACTGGCTCGGTCGACCGTCCACTGTGCCTAACAGTCGTGCACGTCTGTGCACGTCGGTCGACCGACCCGGTCGACCGGCCACTTGGTGCGGTCGACCGGTCCGGTCGACCGAACTGGCCTGGCAGGCACAGTGCAGATCTGCACAGATACGGGATTTGAAAATAGGTCTTTTCACTCAATAAAAATCCCATAAATTCACAGTAAATCTAAAAAATAGTTTTAATCACAATAAAAACTGTTTTTCTAAAAAAACATGTCTTTCTAAAACTTGTTTTATCATTTTACTTTGTTAACCAAACATGTGATAAAAATTTCAAGACATATATCAATCATATCAATTCATTTTTGTGTCTTGCCAATTTTATCAAAAACAAAACTTGTATTTTATCAAACTAGAATTTTCCAAAACATGAATAGGATAGTCAAAATAAGTTTGTCTAGCAAGTTTAAAGCATGTATGTATATCTACAACATATCTAATATACATAGGTATAAGGTAAACTTGTTTTGATCTATTATTCATGAAAACCAAAAACCAAATCATGAAACGTGTGTGTTTTGTGCACTTGAGCATATCAACTAAACTAAGCTTTACAAATATGGATCTAAAACACAAACTCTAAATTAGATACCTAAGTCTTCTTGACGATCTTCATCTTCAAGTAGACTCGGTCCAAACTCCGTGATTCTCCAAGTGCAAAGGTATGATCTTTAAGCTTTGGCACCGGAATCATCATGAATAGCTTCTAATCATCTTGTTGAAGCTAATCACCAACCTAATATCCTGTTAATGATCTGAAACTTAGAAACACAAGAATATTAGTAAACATAACTACATGAGTGTTGATCATCATCAAAACTAGAGTGGAAGGCCATTGGGCCAACAATCTCCCCCTTTTGATGATGACAAAACTCATGGAGTTATATATGCATGGATTAAAGTTAAGCTTCAAAGAAGCTCCCCCTTAACTCATGCATCACAATAAACATAATAGATATGCAATGAAAGCACATGATACTAAACAAAAGCATGCATCATATCTTATTATTTATCCCTATGCATGAACTTGGTATATGCAAAAACACAATCATGCATATATAAAAACAAAACTCAAATTCTTCTCCCCCTTTTTGTCAATCATCAACAAAGGGGTAATCAAAACCATAGATAAAACGAGGGGTAAAAATCTTTCTCCCCTTTTTGTCAATCAAAACAATGCAAACAATGTTCTCCCCTTTTTGTCTAAAACAAAAAACAAAGTCAATAAGGGGTGACTACAAACATGATATCAATTAAAAATATGTCAATAAAGCATCTTGATACCAATAAACAAGGATCAATATAAGTTATATGCTATATACATTCATGAAGAGGAAGACGCTAAGTTAGCTTCCCTACACATATGCATTACATGAAGAAGGGATGACAAGCCCCAATTCACATAACACATATTATGTAATGCATAAGAGGAGATGTGAAGCTCCACCTACACACGTATATCATATAAAGAAGAGTTGTCAAGCTCCTCAATTTATAATATACTCAACATGAATCTATATGTAAGAGAGATGTTAAGCTCTCCTTGCATATAGGAAATACAAATCAAAACTTTGAATATTTTATTTAAACAAAATTTTGAAAATACCAATTGTAATTAAACATAACAAATTACCAATTGTAAAAACAACATAACAAATTTTGAATGTCTAAACACAAATTTGATACCAATTGTAAGAATATATTTCATTTTGAAAATTTGATGTTGATATCATATGTTTAAAATAACAATTTTTAATCATAAAGTGTGGGAGTACAAATACCAATTGAAATACAAAATCAATTTTCTCCCCCTTTATGAAAAACAAACTAAAGACATGCATAGTCTTGATAACAATTTAAAAGTAATCAATTTAAACAAAATTGAAACTCAAGCACTAGCATAAACACAAACATATATATGTATGAAAGATAGATACCAATAGAAATTGATATACTTGGAATTTAAAGCATACATACAAAACATATATGAGTATACAAGAAGATCAAAATGATACCAATTGAAAGAGTTCAATGATACCAATTGACATAACAATAAGTTCAAGTGTATACATCATTTTATCTACCACCCAATCATAATTCAAGTTTTAAAGATTTTCAATTTAGGGCATACATGAACATGATCTCCCATCCTACCGCCCTTCGATGGTAGGGGTTTTCAAAGATAGATTTGAAAATGTAGTTTTGTTTGAAATCACTACCAAAATAAAGAACACCGCAACTAGTTAAATGAAAAACTTGTTAACTAGCACGAAATCCTTCAAGCAAGGAATAAAACAAAAATGAAATTCACATGATAATCATCACTCTAACAATAAAGCATAACTCATGAGAAACAAAAACATGAGCAATAGATATGAGTGTACAAATAATATGTGAAGATCATAATCATGAAAAATATTTCATTAAACTTAATTATTCCTTAAAACATAATTCCATCAAAAACATGAAAAATCATATAAAACTCCTTATTTAATCTTCAAGGCATATGTATGTCTAATACAAGCTAAAATATACATACATATCCAAAACTCAACGAGTCCACTAAATGTATATTCATGAAGACACATGGCTCAAAAAGATGTATATGTATAAGATTAGTTTGAACTAGATAGACATATACATGAAGTTAAACATAAATACATGAAACATGAAAAACTAAATTTTCATCACAACAAATTTCATTTCAAGATATATGTATGAATTGTCAATCATGAAGTATACATACATATCCCTAAACACAATTGAGTCCAAATATAGATTTGCATGAAAGGCAAATGACTCAAGGGGTATACATGTATATCTTAAAGTTTGGCAATACAAACATATACATGAAGTGAAATACACAATCATAAAACACATTCAAAATGAGAATACAAGTATAAGATGTATGAATCATTAAAACTAGACTATACTAGCACATCTAATGGGTTCAAATAAGCGTTCAAGCTCAACATATATAGATTTATTTGTGGCCCACTATATGCACAAGTATATACCTAGTCTTAATGAAAACTAACACTTAAACAAATATTCAAGACATGAAGCATCAAAACACAATATAAAAATCATCATGATAAAACTAAAACATGATTACTATGTAAATTCACATGTATTAGATTCATGATGTACATTATAGCTTAAACAAAAGTGAGAACACTAATTATGGGTTCATATACGCATGTGTGTCTCAAATACTATACATGTATGTCAAGGATCTAATAAACATGGAATGAACATACTAATCCAATGACAATAAAAACATGCTATAAACTATGAACATGAAAAGCATGTAAACAATAAATAGGAGTAAAGGATTGTTACCAAAAACGAAGAAGCAACTCTCCTTGTCTCCAAAACATGGTGGTCATCTCCACCAAATCTTCCCTTGAAAGTGATGCATCCAATTGATTTCCATGAAGTCCGGAACGCATCCACTCCAAGGTGTCATCACTCTCACGTCATGTGAGAGCCCACACCTACATCAAAAATAATAGGAGGGGTGGTCTTTGGTACCCACATCTTGTTGGGTCCATGGGGTTAGTCCCTTCTCTAACCCAAATAAATTTCTTTGCTAAATTAGTAGTATGTAATCTATCAAAACAAAATTTAGCAAGGTGGCCCTTACGTCCACAATGTGTACATGTGTACACATGAGCTTACATGTGATGGGTGTGTCCGTGAGGAGCATGTGTATGCCGTGGAGGGTGTGCATGCATAGAAGATGGAACTTGTTTCTTTCGAACCAAGGATTCCAAGCGTGTATGGTTCTTAGCACATTGGCTCATAGTGGAGCCCAAACAATCTACTCTCTTCTTTAGCATACAAATATCATCATTAATCCTAGAAGAAGAGGTACATGCATTAGGTAGACTAGATGAAGAAGCTACACTAGCATGGCAAACATGTGCATCATTCTTATTTTGTAAAAATTCATTTTTCTTTAAACATGCATCCAAATCTTTAGAAATTGAAGCAATCTTAATTTTCAAAGAATCATTTTCTTTTAAAACAAAATCAACTTTTGAAGACAAGTTTTCATTTTTCTTCAAAAGAATATGGCAATCATTTTTATTTTTCAAAAAGTTATTTTCTTTAAGTGCAAGATCAAGTTGAGATTTTAATGAATCCCTCTCATTATGGACCTCAACCTTTTCTTGCAAAACACAATCAAGTCTAGAATGCAAACACTTATTTTCTTTTTCAATTTCTAGACTTTTCTTTTTCAAAATCTTATATTTTTCAATTAGTTTTTCACAAACAATGGAAAGTTCTTCATTCAAAGCATGGGCATCAATATGATCATTTGAAGAACTAGCATCATCATCACTATCTAGTTGAGTTTCCGATTGTACCTCAAGGGAGTCATTCCCTTGGACCATGTAGCATTGTTGTGGTTCGGATTCTCCACTAGATTCCTCTTCTTGTTGGATTTGGACTTGAAGCTTGGAGGTGTTGGTGGTAGTCAATTTGTTCCACACTACAAAAGCGGAATCAAAGTTAGAAACACATAAAAGATAATCTTTAGATAAAGTGCTTCTAATGGCCTCTAGGGCTTGTGCATTGGCCCCTATATGATTGCAATCACCAAGATAACATCTCTTGGTGGCCGCAAGGAAAACATGCAAACCTAGGGTCTTTAGGTACATGGACATCCTATACTTCCAAACATCAATGTTGGAAGGGTCAAAGCTAGGAGGGGTCATGAAGTCCATGGTAAACTATATATGAATGTGCAAACAAACAAATGCAAATGAGATTAGCAAGCAAATGGATCACTCCTAGGATGTTAAGCCTAAGTATCAGGAGCACTAGCTCTGATACCAATTGAAAAACACCTAGAGGGGGGGGGTGAATAGGTGTAAGTGCTAATCTAAGAAACTAAATGCAAACTAAGTGCGCTAAATGCGGAAGCTAATGCAAATGTTGCACAAACTAATACAATACAACAAGTGTAGCCGAATTCCCCTTGCGAGGCTCTGGACTAACTCCTCTTGATTCCCCTTGAAATGGGTTGAGGCGCTATGTGAAGCTCTTGTTGGATGAGTACAAGTTAGGCACACACACACAAGCAATCCAAGCAATATGAAATATGTGCACACACAATCAAGCCAAGCAATCAAGGATAAATTACAATATGAAAGATGCAAGGCAACACAAGCAATGTATATAATATGAATGCTATGAAAGTATGATGCTTTGCACAAAGTAAATGAGAGAGAGTTAGAGAGACAATGGATCACAACGCAAACACCAAGATTGTTTCGAGGTTCGAGCACCTTGCTCTACATCCCCGCCTACACCACCGTGTAGGATTTCCACTATCTCAACTCCCACCGAGGGAACCTCTACCGAAGAGGATTTCTTACAACCCAAGGAGTACCGAACTCCTCTCTCAATACAAACCACAACACCTCACACTAGAGGTGTCAACCAACAACCACACCTCTACCTAAGAGGCTTACAAACACAATCCCAATCACCTCACACTTGAGGGATCCAAACCAATACCACTCCGATCACCTCTACCGAAGAGGGATTCACAAATAAAAAGGAGGGTTACAACACAAGAGGTTTACAACAACAACCTCAAACTCTCTCTTTTCTTTCTCTTTTACTTTTTCCACAAAAACAAGATCCTAGTAGATTAGGATAGAAGATATGGCTCAAGTGTGGAAAACTAAGTGTTTTTGGAAACAAGCAACAAAGAAAAACTAATTGGGAAGTCTCTTGTAAAAGATAGAAAATGCAAGATCAAATCAAAATCCCAAAACCTAGTTTTCTTTGATTTTCCAAAAACCCAAAACAATAAAGATTAGAAGTATAAAGCCCAAAAACTTCTTTTTAAAACTCTTTTAAACTCTTCAGAAAACCAGAAATTTTCTCTTAAAAACCTTGGCCAAAATCCCAAAGAGATGGGGTTTATATAGGCCAAACCAGAAAAACTAGCCGTTAGGCTGATGTGGCAATCTGTCAGGCCACCGGTCGACCGGTCCGGTCGACCGCCAACGGTTAAAAAATGACCGTTGGGCAACATCGGTCGACCGGCCCGGTCGACCGATAAAACCCGAGAGCAGAGCTCTCACCTCGGTCGACCGGCTCGGTCGACCGTCCACTGTGCCTAACAGTCGTGCACGTCTGTGCACGTCGGTCGACCGACCCGGTCGACCGGCCACTTGGTGCGGTCGACCGGTCCGGTCGACCGAACTGGCCTGGCAGGCACAGTGCAGATCTGCACAGATACGGGATTTGAAAATAGGTCTTTTCACTCAATAAAAATCCCATAAATTCACAGTAAATCTAAAAATAGTTTTAATCACAATAAAAACTGTTTTTTAAAAAAACATGTCTTTCTAAAACTTGTTTTATCATTTTACTTTGTTAACCAAACATGTGATAAAAATTTCAAGACATATATCAATCATATCAATTCATTTTTGTGTCTTGCCAATTTTATCAAAAACAAAACTTGTATTTTATCAAACTAGAATTTTCCAAAACATGAATAGGATAGTCAAAATAAGTTTGTCTAGCAAGTTTAAAGCATGTATGTATATCTAGAACATATCTAATATACATAGGTATAAGGTAAACTTGTTTGATCTATTATTCATGAAAACCAAAAACCAAATCATGAAACGTGTGTGTTTTGTGCACTTGAGCATATCAACTAAACTAAGCTTTACAAATATGGATCTAAAACACAAACTCTAAACTAGATACCTAAGTCTTCTTGACGATCTTCATCTTCAAGTAGACTCGGTCCAAACTCCGTGATTCTCCAAGTGCAAAGGTATGATCTTTAAGCTTTGGCACCGGAATCATCATGAATAGCTTCTAATCATCTTGTTGAAGCTAATCACCAACCTAATATCCTGTTAATGATCTGAAACTTAGAAACACAAGAATATTAGTAAACATAACTACATGAGTGTTGATCATCATCAAAACTAGAGTGGAAGGCCATTGGGCCAACAGAGTAGTCATCCACTAGGAAAGATTCGACTCCGTTGCCGAATCGGGAGCCTGAAATCTGAAGTGATGTGCTACGTCATTGATGCTGACACATCATACAACTTGTTACTAGGACGACCCTGAATCCACGCTAACTGGATGTTCCCTCTACTCTGCACCAGTGCTTCAAATATGTTGAAGATGATGCAGCAGTACAAACTATTTTCGCTGAGAAATAACCATTCAAAGGGGTGGAAAACTACTTTACTGACGCTCTCCTATATCAAGAGGTTGGTGAAATATCAAAAGAATCATTGCCTGACAACGATAATAGTGGCAATGAGGCAGATTCAGAGTTTGAAGTAGACATGCCAGCCATTTTGGTCGGTGAACCAATTATAGCATGTTTTAATAATCTCCAATGTAACACTCCTTCTGAAGATGAGGGCGAATGGGTAATTAATGATAATATTTCCTTTGATTATCCTGTGAGTGTCGAATTGTTTGAATCCGTACGGATAGCTCTCTGCACATGCCCTTACATAAACCAAGTGCATCAAGTACATCCGTGGAATCTATAAAAGAATCCATTTTAGTGGTCCCTCCATCCAAAGAGGGTCAATTACCAATAATATTCGATAAAGCCCAATTGTAAAGGTCTGCAGCCACAGATTCAAGTTCAGACTCAGACACCCCACAAATTTTCCATTATGCACGATCAGCGCAACATATGATGAGGAAAATAGGATACAACCTGCAGCATAGGAAGGGCCTGAATTTCAGAAAAGGAAGACGTGGTTTTCTGCGCAACTTTGTGCCAAGAGGGAAAATGGAAAATTACTATGATAACACACGTAGGGGTTGGGATACGTTATACCTACACACCAGCAACGGTTCAGTCCAAAGATGATAAACCGATCCCATCACACTCTGCCTCTTCCTCCGAATGGGACTCAGATGTCAGTGTGGGAATGATGTTCGAGAATCTCACCGTTAATATGACTTCAAGCAGCCAATTGAAGCCAGCGGAAGATACTGATGAGGAACATGGGCTCAACAATGGATCTCCAGTGAGAAAAGCGATTCGAACAACGCGAACCACCTACTGAAGACAAGGTAATCCAGGTTAACTTGGTTAGTCAAGATCACCCTAAGCCCATCTTTATAAGTGAAAGCTTATCACTCACAGAAAGAGAAGAATGATGGTACTTGTAAGGGAGTATATAGATGTCTTTGCATGGAACTACGAAGACATGCCCGGACTTGATCCGCAAGTAGCCATGCATCGTCTGAACATTAAGCCTGACGCCAAGACAGTCAAGCAACAACAACGCCATTTCGTCCAAACATTATAGAAGCTATTGAAGCCAAAGTCCATAAACTCATTGCATGTGGCTTCATACGGGAGGAACAACATCCAGATTGGGTTGCTAACATCGTCCCGTTCTCAAGAAGAATGAAAAAAATTCGGATCTGTATTGACTACCGCGATCTTAATACAGCTGTCCTAAAGACGAATTTCCATTGCCCATCACCGATGTCATGATTGAAATACCTGCGGATTCAAAAGAATGTCTTTCATGGACGGCTTTTCAGAGTACAATCAATTAAGATGCATCCGGAGGATGAAAAACATACTTCGTTCCGGACACCGTTGGGGGTATACTGTTATACCGTGATGCCATTCGGGTTGAAGAACGCGGGAACGACTTATCAGCGGACAATGAGTATGATTTTCCATGATTATCTCTGAAAAACGGTAGAATGTTATGTCGACGACATTGCTGTCAAAAGCCGTGATAAGAATGGCCATCTTTGTGAATTGAGAATGATGTTCGACATAATACGGGCTCATCAACTGAAGATGAATCTGACAAAATCCTTCTTGGGGTTCGAGTGGCAAGTTCTTTGAATTTATTGTTACATCAAAAGGAATCATCTTGACCAGACAAAGTCAAAGCCATTCAGAGCATGCATTCACCTAAGAATCTCAAAGAACTTAGAGGCCTGCAAGGTAGACTGGCTTATATCAGAAGATTCATCGCAAATCTCTCAGGCCGCTGTCAATCGTTCACCGACTCATGAAAAAGGGTGTCTCTTTTGTATGGGACCAAGCCTGTCAAGAAGCTTACGAAGATATCAAAAGATATGTCACAAAACTTCCAGTCTTAGTAGCTCCCACATCAGGAAAATCATTCCTGCTTTATGTGAAAGTTATGGACCATTCTCTTGGTGCTTTGCTTGCTCAAAAAGACGATAATGGTCACGAACAAGCTATTTATTATCTCAACAGGACTCTGATAGGGGCGGAATCTCGCTATAATCCTATTGAGAAGGAATGCTTAGCTCTTGTCTTTGCTATTCAGAAGGCACGACATTATTTGGTCGGCCAAACCATACATGTCATTTCTAGATTAAATCCTTTGCGTCTCCTCATGAAGAAACCAGGATCACTGAATTCTAGATTAGCTAAATGGGGCCCTCCTTTTGTCTCAGTACGACATGCTTTTTGTCCCTCAGAAGGCGGTTAAAGGCCAGGCACTTGCGGAGTTCTTGGTTGCTCATCTGATTCCGAAAAGCTCAAAACTTCATGAAGACATTCCAAATGGAGTCTTCGAATCTAATATAACTTCAGAGAATGAAGTTTGGTAGATGTTCTTCGATGGAGCATCACGAATAGGCCCTAAAGGCAAGATCATTGCCGGTGTGGGGGTTGTGTTTATCTCATCACAAAACCATGTCCTTCCTAGGGCATTTCTCTGACGGAATCATGCTCCAACAATGTGGTAGAATACAATGCTCTACTCATTGGTCTTTAGCTTGCTCACGAAATGGGGGTACGCTACGTTGAAGCTTATGGCGATTCAAAACTGATTGTCAATCAGTTAAAGGCGAAATGAGGTCCGTCACGAAGACTTGGTACCTTATCATCACGCAATCCTCAAAATGGCTAATTTATTTGATGACTTTTATATGGGCACGTGTCTCAATCCCAGAATACTAGGGTCGATGCTCTGGCTCACTAGTAAAAACGTTAGCCTTACCAGTCGACACCAAGTATCACCTTACAGTGGCGACTCGACTCCTTGTTTGCTCTAAACATATGTTGAGAACCAAAGAGGTCTATAACATCTCAACGGATCTTGAACCGAAAGATTGGCGATTTCTCCTCATCGATTATGCTTTGCATGGTTTGCTGCCAGACGACCCTAAAGAAGCAGCACATGTCAGACGAAGGTCTCTCCGTTTTTACTATGATCCAACACTGAAGATACTCTACCGTCGTTCATACGACGGTATCCTCCTCCATTGCCTTTTAATTTAGAGGCACAGGAACTGCTCAAAGAAGCACACGACGGCATATGCGGAGCTCATCAGCTAGGTCCAAAACTCAAGGACCGATTACACATACTTGGGTATTATTGGCACATCATGATAACCGATGCCATCCAATATGCACGAAGGTGTAAGGCTGCCAAATCCATACGGACTTCATACATCAGCCTCCAGAGTTGCTCCATCCAACTGTTGCTTCGTGGCCATTTGAAGCGTGGGGAATCGATGTCGTAGGCCCAATCAGCCCCTCCTCAATGAAAGATCACGATTTATCTTAGCAATAACCGATTACTTTTCAAAGTGGGCAGAAGCTATACCACAGGTAGAAGTTAAAACTTCTAGCGTGGTTAATTTCATCAAACACCATGTCATCCATCGATTTAGTGTCCCTAGGCGGATCATCTATGATAACGGTCCCCAATTTGCAAGCCAGGTATTCTATCGGTTCTGTGATAGATACCGGATTCAGAATGTAGCATCAACTGCTTATAACCCTGCCACTAATGGCTTGGCGGAGGCATTCAACAAGATAGTCATTAAGCTACTCAAAAAATTCGTTTCATCAAATAAGCAAGATTGGAATGAGAAGCTAGTGAATGTCTTGGGCCTACCGAACCACAGTTCGGACCCCGATAGGTAATACACCTTTTTTCCTAGTATACGGGTGCGAAGCAGTCATACCGTTAGAAATCCAGATGCCGTCATTACGAGTCGCTTTGATGACTAAGATGATAACGGAGGACAACGATCGGTTGCGACTCCAAGAGCTTGAAGCCCTAGATGAGAAGAGATTACAAGCTCAAAACACATTGAGTTGTATCAAGCTCGGATCTCAAAAGCTTTCAATAAGAAGGTTAAGCAAAGAGTCTTCTAGAAAGGAGATTAGTTTTAGCCGTCAGACGACCGATGATCATGACGCACAAAACCAAAGACAAATTTCAGCCCAAATGGGAAGGACCGTTTGTGATAGAAACAGCCTATTCAAACGGGGAATATCGCCTTATGACTTCAGATGGTGACTTACTCATGATGCCGATCAACGGCAGGTTCTTAAAGAAGTATTATCCTTGATAGAATCCTTCTTATGATCAAGTTAACAAGGCACTCCTGATCAAGCCCTTCAGATCCAAGATAAGCAGAAGAAGGAGCGCTCCTCTCTTTCTCTAAACGAGATCATATAACCATAAACCAGTGTCGAGCTGATCGAACACTGGTTGTCTCAAAGAAGAATCAAGATTATGAATACAATAACAAAATAATCCAACGCCCCTAGTGGTTAAGGATAGAGGAAAATGTTGGCCTTTAAGCC
>JAVJIF010033698.1:0-148981 GCA_038442645.1 Agave tequilana | reverse complement strand
TTGTAAATGTCAACAAGCTCAAAATTGAGACTTGGCTGTCTGCTGGTTCAGAGGTCGCAATGACATAACCGATTGAGACGCCGCCAAGCTTCAGAATTTGGTGATACTCGTCTTTTGTAAATGTCAACGAGTATCGAGACCTGTCTTTTGTAAATATCAACAGGGCTCGGAATTGAGACTTAGATGTCTGCTGGTTCAGAGGTCGCAATGACATAACCGAATGAGACGCCACCAAGCTCAAGGTTGGTGATACTTATCTTTTGTAAATGTCAATAAGTATCGAGACCTGTCTTTTGTAAATGTCAACAGGGCTTGGAATTGAGACTTATCTTTTGTAAATGTCAACAAGCTCAAAATTGAGACTTGGCTGTCTGCTGGTTCAGAGGTCGCAATGACATAACCGATTGAGACGCCGCCAAGCTTCAGAATTTGGTGATACTCGTCTTTTGTAAATGTCAACGAGTATCGAGACCTGTCTTTTGTAAATGTCAACAGGGCTCAAGGTTGAGACTCGGCTGTCTGCTGGTTCAGAGGTCGCAATGACATAACCGTTTGAGACGCCACCAAGCTCAAAAGGTGGTGATACTTGTCTTTTATAAATGTTAACAAGTATCGAGACCTGTCTTTTGTAAATGTCAACAGGGCTCGGAATTGAGACTGTCTTTTATAAATGTCAACAAGCTCAAAATCGAGACTTGGCTGTCTGCTGGTTCAGAGGTCGCAATGACATAACCGTTTGAGACGCCACCAAGCTCAAAAGGTGGTGATACTTGTCTTTTGTAAATGTCAACAAGTATCGAGACCTGTCTTTTGTAAATGTCAACAGGGCTCAAGGTTGAGACTCGGCTGTCTGCTGGTTCAGAGGTCGCAATGACATAACCGTTTGAGACGCCACCAAGCTCAAGGTTGTAATGGAATTTGGGAGAAGCCTCGTTTCACGGGGAGAAACGAGGGAATTGCTGCCATAGGTTTAATGTTAACGTAACAGCGAAATGTATTTGTGGTCTTACCATTCTATGGATGAGAATTGGTAAGTGATTTGAAGGTCCCGCTCTCATGGGAGAAACGAGAGAATCACTGTCATGGTTTAATGTTAACGTAACAGTGAAATGTATATGTGGTCTTACCATTCTAGGATGAGAATTGGTAAGTGATTTTGGAGATCTCGTTTTCACGAGAGGAGAACGAGGGAATCAAATGGGACGGGTCCCTTAGGATTTTTAGCAAATCCCCAACTATCAACGGGTTTGATATGCCTTTACCAACTACCGTTTGAATTGGGCTAGCCATGCTATTCCCCTCAGCATGATGAGTTGTCGAGGATTCATGTTGGGCTTACAGGCCAACATTTTCCTCTATCTTTAATCGTTAAGGAATATTGGATCATCTGGTTAATGTACGCATAACCTTGATTCTCCTTTAAGACAACCAGTATACGGTCAGGTTCCTACTGGTTTATGGTTGTATGATTTCGCTTGGAGACAGAGAAAGGCTCTCTTTGTGTGTACTTTGGACACGGAGATCTTGATCAGAGGTGTAGTGTTAACTCGATCATATGAAGGATCCTTGATTAAGGATAATACTTCTTTAAGAACTTGCCATTGATCGGCATCATGAGTAGGTCGCCATCTACAGTCATGAGGCGGTATGCTCCGTTTGAATAGACTGTTTCTATCACAAACGGCCCTTCCCATTTTGGCTGAAATTTGCCTTTGGTCTTGTGCGTCATAATCATCGGTCGTCTGACGGCTAGAACCAGGTCTCCTTTCTGGAAGACTCTTTGTCTGACCTTCTTATTGAAGGCTTTTGAGATTCGAGCTTGATATAACTCGATATGCTGCTGAGCTTGTAGCCGCTTCTCATCTAGGGCTTCGAGCTCTTGAAGACGCAATCAATCATTGTCTTCTGATGTGATTTTAGTGGTCAGAGCTACTCGCAATGACAGCATCTGGATTTCCAATGGGATGACTGCTTCGCACCCATATACTAGGGAAAAGGCGTATTGCCTGTCGGTGTTCGAACCGTGGTCCGGTAGGCCAAAGACATTCGCCAAGCTTTCGTCCCAATCCCGCTTATTCGAGGAGACGAATTTCTTGAGTAGCTTGATGATCGTTTGTTGAATGCTTCCGCCAAGCCGTTAGCGGCGGGATTATAGGCAGTTGAAGCCACATTCTAAATTCGGTATTTATCGCAGAACCGACAGAATACTTGGCTTATGAATTGGGGACCGTTGTCGTGGATGATCCGCCTAGGTACACCAAATCGATGGATGACATAGTGCTTGATGATGAAATAACCACTTAGAGGTCTTGACTTCAGTCAGTAGTATAGCCTCTGCCCACTTTGAAAAGTAGTCGGTTATTGCAAGGATGAACCGGTGACCTCTTGTCGAAGAGGGGCTAATTGGCCCTACGACGTCGATTCCCCATGCTTCAAATGGCCATGAAGCAACAGTTGGGTGGAGCAACTCCGAAGGCTGGTGTATGAAATCCGCATGAATCTGACATGCTTTACACCTTCGTGCATATTGGATCGCGTCGGCTATCATAGTTGGCCAATAATATCCCAGCCTATGCAACCTGTCTTTATGCTTGGACCTGGCTGATGAGCTCCGCAAGTGCCGTCGTGCGCTTCTTGGAGCGCTTCCTGTGCCTCTGAATTGGAAAGGCAACGGAGGAGGACACCGTCATATGAACGACGGTAAAGTGTCTTCAGAGTTGGATCGTAGTAGAAACGGAGAGACCTTCGTCTGACGGACGCCGCTTCCTTAGGATCGTCTGGGAGCAGACCGTGCAAAGCATAGTCAATGAGAGGAAAGCGCCAATCTCTTGGTTCAAGATCCGTGGAGACATTATAGACTTCTCGAGTTCTTAGCATGTGCTTGGATTATACAAGATGTCGAGTTGCGACTGTGAGGTGATACTCGGTGTCGGCTGGCAAGGCTAGTGTTGTTGCTAATGTAGCAAGAGCGTCTGCCTTGGTATTTGAGATCGAGACACATGCCCGATGTAGAAACCTTCAAATAGGTTAGCCAATTCAATGGCTGTATGGTAATAAGGCACCAAGTCTTCGTGGCGGACTTCATATTCGCCTTTAACTTGATTGATGATTAGTTTTGAATCACCATAGGCTTCAAGGTAGCGTACCCCCATTCCATGAGCGAGCTGAAGACCAATGAGCAGAGCATTATATTCTGCTACATTGTTGGAGCACGATTCTGTCAGAGAGAATGCTCTGGGCAAGACATGACTCTGTGGGGAAATAAACACCACCCCCACTCCGGCAATAATCTTGCCTTTAGGGTCCATTCGCGACGCTCCATCAAAGAACATCTGCCATACTCCTCTTCTGAGGTTGCATAAGACTCGAAGACTTCATCAGGGATATCTTCGTGAAGTTTTGAATGTTCTGGAACTGGATGAGCAGCCAAGAACTCTGCAAGGGCCTGGCCTTTAACCGCCTTCTGAGGGGTGAAGATCATGTCGTATTGAGACAATAAAGTGTCCACTTAGCCAATCTTGAATTCAATGATCCTGGCTTCGTCATAAGAAGACGCAATGGGTTTACTCTGGAGATGACATGTATGGTCTGGCCGACCAAATAATGTCGTGTCTTCTGAACAGCGAAGACGAGAGCACTCTTTCTCGATAGGGTTGTAGCGAGATTCCGCTCCTATGAGAGTTCTGCTCAGATAATAAATGGCCTGCTCGTGGCCATTGTCGTCCTTTTGAGCGAGGAGGGCACCGAGGGAGTAGTCCAGAGCTTTTACATAAAGCAAAAATGGTTTCCCTGATGTAGGGGCCACTAAGATTGGAGGTTTTGTGAGGTACCTCTTGATGTCTTCATAAGCTTCCTGGCAAGCTTGATCCCATACGAAGGAAGCACCCTTTTTCATGAGTCGGGTGAACGGCTGATAGCGGCCTGAGAGATTTGCAATGAATCTTCTGATATAAGCCAGCCTGCCTTGCAAGCCTCTGAGCTCTTTAAGATTCCTTGGTGGATGCATGCTCTGAATGGCTTTGACTTTGTCTGGGTCAAGATGAATCCCTTTTGACGTAACAATGAACCCAAGGAACTTGCCACTTGACACTCCCAAGAAGGATTTTGTCGGGTTCATTTTCAGTTGATGAGCCCGCATTATGTCGAACATCATTCTCAGGTCGCGAAGATGTTCATTCTTGTTGCGGCTTTTGACGGCAATGTCGTCGACATAGCACTCCACGTTTTTCGGAGATGATCGCGGAAGATTGTACTCATTGCCCGCTGATAGATTGCTCCGGCGTTCTTCAGTCCGAAGGGCATTACAGTGTAGCAGTATACCCCCAATGGTGTTCGGAATGAAGTATGTTTCTCGTCGTCGGGATACATCTTAATCTGGTTGTACTCTGAAAAGCCGTCCATGAAAGACATCCTTTCGAACCCGCATGTGTTGTCAGTCATGACGTCGGTGATGGGCAGTGGGAATTTGTCTTTGGGACAGGCCGTATTGAGATCATGATAGTCGATGCAGATCCGTATTTTTCCGTTCTTCTTGAGGACGGGGACGATATTAGCAACCCAATCTGGATGTTGTTCCTCCCGGATGAAGCCACATGCAATGAGCTTGTGAATTTCGGCTTCAATAGCTTCCATAATGTTCGGGCGAAACCGACGTTGTTGCTGCTTGACTGGCTTGACGTCAGGCTTGATGTTTAGACGGTGCATAGCGACCTGTGGATCAAGTCCGGGCATATCTTCATAGCTCCACGCGAAGACGTCTATATATTCTCTTACGAGTATTATCAATTCTTCCCTTTCCGTAAGTGGTAGGCTTTCACTTATAAAGATGGGTTTGTGATTAGTAAAAACAAGGTATGTGAAGTCTTGCACAAGAATTAGGTAGAAAAGATATGGTTTAGAGTAACCTTTGGTTCTTGTTCACTTCAAATATGTAATTGATATACCTTGTCCAATCTTTCGCTATAGCATATAGCTATACCGAGTCGAACCACAAGGAGAGCTAGCGTAGAAGCGTTACGATACTAGTGAGAAAAGGAAACGAGAATTCTTCTTTGTTTAAAAGAATAAAGAATCAAAAGAAAAACAAATGAAAGAATTGGTGATTATGTTCATGGTGAAAATCGAGAGAAATCAAGATTGAGATGGATTTGGACTAACAACTAAAAAGAAATTAAAATTGAAGAAGACTTTGAATGTAAGAAATCCATGACTAGCTAACCTTGCTACCTTGCTAAACTTACTAAACTCCGTGATAGTGATGCGTGCCTCATGTTGATTCATCGACATGTATTTGTCTTGCGTGTTGATCTAATTACTTTCCCACTAGGATGATGGGGGATCATTCTTGGACTTGTCTTGTAGCCTCCATAGATGGTCATAGGCCTACAAGATAGACTTTCAATAATGGAATCAAAAGAGATACACTCAAGGGATGCAAATGAAGAACATACAACCTTCAATAATGGAAGTAATGAAGTTGTACATCAAATAGCATATTGGTGATCCATCTCCATGTTCCATCAAGGCACTTGTTCAAAGACAAGGCTCTAAATGAGGCACACATGAATCATATGGAGAATTACAACAAGATACTTGCCAAGAAATGAAACAAAACCATCGGAGAAGAGAAGACCATACAACTTGCAAGATGAAGTAAAGCAATCACCCATGAGTTAGTAGTTAGCAAGAGTAGTGGTTAGCTAGTACATGGAGAAAGAATTAGCTACAAGCCATTACAAAAGAAAAACAAAGCATGAAGTAAATTGCAAGAAAGTAAACAAAGCAAGTAAAGAGAAAGTAATCAAACTAGAATCAAGCTCAAGTAGAGAAGTAGAGAATGGATCAATCCTTGTATAGTTCCAAGTGTCACTTCTTGATGATACAAGCTCTCTCTCTCTTACAACTCTCTCTTGCAATGAAATCTAGGGAGGAGAAGATCATAGAGAGCTAAAAATCCTAAAGAAAACCTAGCAAAATACAAATCTATTCACTAATCTCTCTCTCTTCTCTGATCAGTTTTTGCTCGCAGGTGAAGGTGGAGTATTTATAGGCTGCAGATGAAGCTTCGAGAGCCTGGGAGGTTGCCACAAAATCCGGGGCTCAACGGCCCTAGGATTGCCGCGCCCTTGCCGCGGATCGCGGCAAGATCTGGGCCGTTGAGCCCAGATTTTCAGGTGAGATCTTCTTGTTAGTTAGTTAGCCACGTGGACTATCTGGAATCTTCGTTTGTTGCGCGGATCTCTCTGGATCTGGATTTGAATTTGGCTTTATCTCTAATCTTTAATTAATCACTTAATTATTGCTAATAAGTAATTAATGGCTATCTCTCCTTTAAGTGTGTACCTGCAAATATGTAGAGAAGAGGAGTAAAAATCACATATTTATTTGTAATATGCATGGGAGTTATGATGTAAAATATGCAATATTGGATACTAATCACACCCCCACACTTATTCTTTTGCTCGTCCCGAGCAAAACTAAGAAAAAGAAAAGAAAAATCTAAACTACCAATTTATTGCACCACTTTCGCAGGTGACGCGATTGCACTGAGCATGTGCAACAAGCCGTTAAACCTCTAGGTTACCCTAGAGGAGGAGTGTTGTCTCCTGAGGGTTTTCAGCGGATTACACCCACAAAATCCATAAAGAAAGAAGACAAATGTTAGTATTTTGAAAACGCATTTTGAATAAGAGATATGTTTACGAACTATTTTTGCAAAAATATAAGTGATCCTAGGTCATAAGTCCACCTATAATCATTCTTCCTTAAACTTAGTATCCATGCAAGATCTTGTTTTTAATTAAGGTAAGAATTCAAAATTGGATTGAATACTTTATCTTTCATAAAACCTAGATAATATGCACACCGTGTAAGTGAAGGTTTCTTGGGATTTCAACTCCAACCATAAAGCCATTTATTTATGTAACACCCCGCTCCCTGGATACGTACTTAGATGCGTATTCAGATTTCTCGACCGTATTTTTCGATTTACTTCTTGTATTCGTTTTGTATTATGAATTCTTTATATGATTGTTTTGTCTTGGATTTGGATTCGTGGATTCGGAGTCAACCTTAGTTTGAACCGAAGGCCCGATCCCAGAGTATTGCTCGGTTTGGACATTCTGGTATTCCGATTTGATCGATTTTAGTTTAAACATCATTTTCCAATATTCTAGATTTTATATGATTTTCTGGAATTTTTCTGGATTAAGTTGAAAATCTTCAAAACCGGTATCGGCCAGTATCGTTGACCGATTCCCGGATTTTTAATTTACAAACGGTTTGGAATCTCCAGAAGTGCCTTTAGGCAATATTTCTTAAAATCATATTTTCTATCTAAATACATTTTCTGGGATTTATCAGATTTTATCAAAATCCGGCCAATCCGGTGTATACCGAGATTGACGGTTTACCTTATGATTTTTATCTTGAAAATGAGATTGAATATTTGAAAACCGATTTCACCAAAAATCATTTTATAATATTTATGATTTTTGAGAATTTTGGGAGACTTTCCGAACTACTTCATTTTTGGGCTTTTCTGGTATTTTCCCAGATACCGAGGAGATTGTCGCATAAATTCCACTTCGTCTTTTTTCCATTCTCTCTCTCCTTCCTTAAATGCGGATCTCACCAACCTAGGATTCCGCATTTATTGTGAAGATCCTCCCCATTCCGCATTTAATGCACTTCAGATCAAATCCCATCAATTATCATGACTTTCTCTCTCCTCCACCAAACGCAGCTTCTCTAAACGCGGCTTAATTCCCGCGTTTAGCCCTTTGGCTTAAACGCAGGTGAGGGCTGCGTTTTGAGAGAGGGAAACGCAAGCCCCTCCTTGTCTCTTTTGCCTTGAATGTAGTGCACATCATTATGATTCATTCCTTTACCCTTTTTCTCTCTCTCTTCATTTAATGCTTCCTTTCCAAAACATCATTTCCAAGGCACCCACTCCCCTCTCATCATTATGGCTGGTCAAGAGAGAGAGGGAGAGGGCTGCGTTTCATGTGGGAAACGCAAGAATCTCCACCTTGGTTGCTTTCTATCTTATATGGTATGCAACACCACCTTACCCTCCTTTCTCTCTCTTCATTTAATGCTCTCATTAAATGCTCCTCTTCCATTTGTCATTTCCAAAACACCCCTCTCCTTTCTCTACATCACCACAACCGGCCATGTGGCCAAGAGACATCAAATCCCCCTCAATCTTGCAAAAACCCCCTCACCTTTGTTTATTTGCATCCCTTCACAATCCAAATCCTATAAATACCCCTCTCCTTCTCTCTCTCTTCATTTACTTCTCCTCCTCCTTCTTTGCTTCCTGCAGCCTCCAACAGAGAAGCCACGAGAGAGAGAGCTCCTTCTCTTGCTCCCTTTGATCACCAAACTCCACCACCTACACCTTCTCTTCATCACTTTGTGAGGACCGGCCACTCCTTGGGATTTTGGCCGCGTTCTTCTCCGTTGACAAACTTGGAACCGGCCACTCCTTTTGGATTGGGGCCGTGTTTCTTCTCCGGCGGCAAGACTTAGGGCCGGCCACTCCTTTTGGATTGGGACCGAGCTTCCCTTCGTTGGACGCGGCAAAGATCGTTGTTAGGCGAGTAATCTCGCTATCCGCTTGCCTTCGTATTTTATTGACTATGCGAGTATTCTCGCTAACCTCTTGCCTTCTTACGCGAGTATCCTTCCTCCCTAAGAGTTGATTAATTTGTATTTGCATAATCAAACAAACCATAACTTTAAGAACTGTCTCTGCTCACTGTTTTACAGCATTAGTCGACTTGCCTAGATCATAAGTCGACTAACCCCTTGAAACGCAGCTTGATTTCTTGAGATGCAGCCCTGTTAAGTCGATTAACTAATCCTCCTAGTCGACTAATCTTTTCTGAAGCGCGCCCTTCTTGGAAACGCAGTAGTATTTCTAGCCAACTTGGCAAATCGCTTCTAGTCGACTATCTTTTCTTCTTGAAACGCGGTTCTCTGAAACGCGGACTTCTCATAGTCGACTACCCACTGATTCCGAGCCGACTAATGCAGCTCTCTTGAAACGCCACTTCCCTGAGACGCGCCACTTCCCTGAGACGCGCCATTCTATTCATTTTGTCGTAACGCAGAGTTTTCACTCGCGTCCAAGTTCTCTTCGCGTCTTGACTTGAACACGGGTCTTAAAACCCGCGTTTTTGAATCCCGCGCCTGCTATTCCTGCGACGCGACTCCCGCGTCTCACTCTCAAGCCTCTAATTCCTCAACTATTACTCTACCACTTGCCAGGAACAACCTGTCATATACTCGTCTAATATGTTATCACCTGACACCTGTCGTGCTACTACCTAATTACTGACTCCTGTTGTATTTCCTGTTCCTGTCAAGTCCTGAATGGAACTAAGTGCCACACAGCACAAAGTGCCACACCACTCGGTGGGGGCCACCTCTTGAATCTGTGGGGGCCACCTCTAGAATCCATCCCCTCAGAGCAAAGTGCCACATGGAACAAAGTGCCACACCATACCCGGTGGGGGCACCTCTTGAATCCGTGGGGGCCACCTCTTGAATCTGCAGGGCCATCTCTTGTTTATACCTGATTCCTGTTATGACTCCTGTTATGATCCCCATTCCTGATCATGTTCTGCTTATTTGATATACTATTATAATTAGACAACTTACACCTGGTTTGGGGGAAACTGATGGGCCCTGATTAATCATGTTCATGGTGGCACTATCGAGTCACGCGTGGCCACATACTTGAGGATCCCCTGGCGGCCACCAGGGATTCCGTGGGGTGTACTGGCACCCCTACTCCTGATATTCATGCGGGTATGCACACGCCCTAGACCTATTTCTATGGATCTGCGATACTCTATTCCTGTTCGGGCGACCATAAGTCCCCGGTACCTAGCGGTACGTTCGGCTCAGCACCGGATACTCCTGAACCGTTGTCCCGGGCATGTACGGGACCCATCCAGAACATGATTCATCGCACTTTAATCAGTTTCCAGATAACTTGCTCTATAAGTTGTAAGTAGAAGTATGTGTAATGGGACGCATACTAAAGCCTACAACTTAGACAGCCTAATCATAATAATAATTCTAATACGTCTCCGCCGCTTTGTTTTGTATTTCGAGCTGTACGTGTTCAGGTCACGGTAATGTGAGGTAAAGGTATATGGATGAGGGTTCCTTGTTTGGATTATTCCTTCGAAGTACTAACCTCATGGAGCCATGACCTAAACCTGTACAATTGGATTTACTCGTAATCGGTTTTATTCTGTTTTATCGGTTTTATAATAACTTAGGAGATAACTAGTATTGCCCTATCTTCTTTACTGTTTATCTTGTTATGCCATGGATGTCACATACTGTATACCTTTTGTTCCTGCATGCTTATGTCTACAATATAGTATTCATGCTTACAATCCAGATTTACTGATACGCATGTGCTCACTTATACTCGCCATTTGGCTTTCGTATTACTACTCGCCTGGGGAGTTTCATCTGACTCCCCTGGATTCTCACGTCCAGGTCCTGGAGCTTGGAGCTAGAGGATTCTTCTTGCTGAGGACCAAGTTTACTTCTGTGGAGCGGTCAGATCAGCTGTAGCTCCAGTCCCATCCTTGCACCTCCTGGTTGGCTCGCGATATCTCCAGCTATCTCGTGAGCACCCTTGTGTACTGTTCATATATGTATATTTCTTGTATTCTCGCATTTGCGCCTATCAGGTGATGTAATATTATTGTAATATTAATCACCTCTGGTGATGACTCTGTAATTGGACTCATGTATTGGAATGTATAATGCACCACTTGCTTCCGTACTCTGATTCTTGCTTGTACTGATGCTTAGCGTATATACGTGAGGGTAGTTCTGACCTACGTATATACGTTGCAGTAACGTCTCCGTACCCGCGGGATCGGGGCGTTACAGGTTGGTATCAGAGCTTAGGCTCTTACTTCCTCAGTACGTCCAGATGGCAAATTAATGGTAAAGGAATTTGCAACTGGAATGCATGAGTCTTGGTTATACATTCCAACACAAGTGCAGAGTTATCTTTTCTTTCTTCTGATCCATTCCTTGTGTCCTGAGACCCTTCAATCTTTTACCTTCCAGTTTCTTCTTGTCACCCTTTCAACCAACTCAGATATGGAAAGACGGAGTACACGTAATGGTGCTGGTACTTCTCAAGATGGACCCAACAGGGACAATGACGGTATGATGAGGGTACTTCAGGGGATGATGCAGAGTCAACAGCAGCAGACCGAACTGTTACGTCAAGGACTGTTGGTTGCACCCCGAGAACAGAGGCCAGGCAGTGTGTCAGATTTCAGGAGATTACAGCCGGCCGTATTTTCTGGTACAGAGAAGCCTCTGGATGCAGAACAGTGGCTGATAGACACAACAGATCTTTTGAAGGCAGCCCGAGTCCCTGATGAGAACCAAGTGGAAGTAGCCAAGATACAGCTGAGAGATGTGGCCAGAACCTGGTGGTTGGCAGAAGAAGCAACACTGGAAAAACCCATCACGTGGGACCAATTTTCAAAGGGTTTCTATGAGAGATTCTTCCCGGCAACAGCCCAAAAGGAAATGGAAGAAC
Source organism: Agave tequilana (assembly GCA_038442645.1). Lineage (NCBI taxonomy): Eukaryota > Viridiplantae > Streptophyta > Magnoliopsida > Asparagales > Asparagaceae > Agave > Agave tequilana. Next base: position 137,391 of record JAVJIF010033698.1, on the reverse strand, counting down.
AATTTATCCGCCTGCAGCAACGGAACCGGTCAGTGGATGAATATGCTGCTGAATTCTTGAGGCTCAGCAGATTTGCTCCCTACATGGTGACAGATGAAGAAAAGAGGGCCAGCAGATTTCAGCAAGGGCTGAAGATGGATGTCCAGATGTTCCTTATTCCTCAACAGCTGAAGACATACTCTCAGGTCCTCTCCATTGCCCGTGAAGTAGAAGGGGACTGGAGAAGAAGAATGAGAACCAGGTACAGAACAAGCCAGTGAAGAGGCCCTTTCAGTTGATGAATGAGGAAGATACAGCTAGGACAACCCATGGTCCAGTGATTAAGCGACCATTCCAACCTCCCCAGCAGCAGATGATATGCGGGTACTGCCGGAAGCCCGGACACATCCAACGCAATTGTCGAAGAGCTAATAGGCTATGCTTGGTATGTGGATCTGGGAATCACTCTATAGGTGATTGTCCATTCAAGAGGAATTACCCAATACCACCAGCAATTCCAGCACGAGCAGCACCCCCGGCACTTCCAGCTCCACCACTGAGAAGGAACCCAGAACCCGTAGACCGAAGAGCTCCATTTCCACCCCAGCAGTATGATCACCCACAGAGAGGAGCAAGACCCAGAGCAGACTATGGCAGGGGCCAAGTTCACAACATGGCAGCAGAGATATCAGATGAAGCAGCAGCAGAGTATGAAGCTCAGTATCTGGAGCAGGAACCTTGAGGAAGTCACTGTGGCAGCACCCCCTGACCTTTTGTATTTTGAGTTGGTAATCCTTCGTGGATATTCCTCCTTATCCTGTTCTCATTGTCCATCCTGGTCCCTCCTGTGTTTATCTTACACCTGTTTTGGTTTTATGAAGCCTTCATTCCAGCCTTTGTCCTCCTTGTGTTCAATTACCCCTTAACGAAATTGCGAGGACGCAATTTTTTTGTAAGGTGGATGGATTGTAACACCCCGCTCCCTGGATACGTACTTAGATGCGTATTCAGATTTCTCGACCGTATTTTTCGATTTACTTCTTGTATTCGTTTTGTATTATGAATTCTTTATATGATTGTTTTGTCTTGGATTTGGATTCGTGGATTCGGAGTCAACCTTAGTTTGAACCGAAGGCCCGATCCCAGAGTATTGCTCGGTTTGGACATTCTGGTATTCCGATTTGATCGATTTAGTTTTAAACATCATTTTCCAATATTCTAGATTTTATATGATTTTCTGGAATTTTTCTGGATTAAGTTGAAAATCTTCAAAACCGGTATCGGCCAGTATCGTTGACCGATTCCCGGATTTTTAATTTACAAACGGTTTGGAATCTCCAGAAGTGCCTTTAGGCAATGTTTCTTAAAATCATATTTTCTATCTAAATACATTTTCTGGGATTTATCAGATTTTATCAAAATCCGGCCAATCCGGTGTATACCGAGATTGACGGTTTACCTTATGATTTTTATCTTGAAAATGAGAATGAATATTTGAAAACCGATTTCACCAAAAATCATTTTATAATATTTATGATTTTTGAGAATTTTGGGAGACTTTCCGAACTACTTCATTTTTGGGCTTTTCCGGTATTTTCCCAGATACCGAGGAGATTGTCGCATAAATTCCACTTCGTCTTTTTCCCATTTCTCTCTCCTTCCTTAAACGCGAATCTCACCAACCTAGGATTCCGTATTTATTGTGAAGATCCTCCCCATTCCGCATTTAATGCACTTCAGATCAAATCCCATCAATTATCATGACTTTCTCTCTCCTCCACCAAACGCAGCTTCTCTAAACGCGGCTTAATTCCCGCGTTTAGCCCTTTTGGCTTAAACGCAGGTGAGGGCTGCGTTTTGAGAGAGGGAAACGCAAGCCCCTCCTTGTCTCTTTTGCCTTGAATGTAGTGCACATCATTATGATTCATTCCTTTACCCTTTCTCTCTCTCTTCATTTAATGCTTCCTTTCCAAAACATCATTTCCAAGGCACCCACTCCCCTCTCATCATTATGGCTGGTCAAGAGAGAGGGAGAGGGCTGCGTTTCATGTGGGAAACGCAAGAATCTCCACCTTGGTTGCTTTCTATCTTATATGGTATGCAACACCACCTTACCCTCCTTTCTCTCTCTTCATTTAATGCTCTCATTAAATGCTCCTCTTCCATTTGTCATTTCCAAAACACCCCTCTCCTTTCTCTACATCACCACAACCGGCCATGTGGCCAAGAGACATCAAATCCCCTCAATCTTGCAAAAACCCCCTCACCTTTGTTTATTTGCATCCCTTCACAATCCAAATCCTATAAATACCCCCTCTCCTTCTCTCTCTCTTCATTTACTTCTCCTCCTCCTTCTTTGCTTCCTGCAGCCTCCAACAGAGAAGCCACGAGAGAGAGAGCTCCTTCTCTTGCTCCCTTTGATCACCAAACTCCACCACCTACACCTTCTCTTCATCACTTTGTGAGGACCGGCCACTCCTTGGGATTTTGGCCGCGTTCTTCTCCGTTGACAAACTTGGAACCGGCCACTCCTTTTGGATTGGGGCCGTGTTTCTTCTCCGGCGGCAAGACTTAGGGCCGGCCACTCCTTTTGGATTGGGACCGAGCTTCCCTTCGTTGGACGCGGCAAAGATCGTTGTTAGGCGAGTAATCTCGCTATCCGCTTGCCTTCGTATTTTATTGACTATGCGAGTATTCTCGCTAACCTCTTGCCTTCTTACGCGAGTATCCTTCCTCGCTAAGAGTTGATTAATTTGTATTTGCATAATCAAACAAACCATAACATTAAGAACTGTCTCTGCTCACTGTTTTACAGCATTAGTCGACTTGCCTAGATCATAAGTCGACTAACCCCTTGAAACGCAGCTTGATTTCTTGAGATGCAGCCCTGTTAAGTCGATTAACTAATCCTCCTAGTCGACTAATCTTTTCTGAAGCGCGCCCTTCTTGGAAACGCAGTATTTCTAGCCAACTTGGCAAATCGCTTCTAGTCGACTATCTTTTCTTCTTGAAACGCGGTTCTCTGAAACGCGGACTTCTCATAGTCGACTACCCACTGATTCCGAGCCGACTAATGCAGCTCTCTTGAAACGCCACTTCCCTGAGACGCGCCACTTCCCTGAGACGCGCCATTCTATTCATTTTGTCGTAACGCAGAGTTTTCACTCGCGTCCAAGTTCTCTTCGCGTCTTGACTTGAACACGGGTCTTAAACCCGCGTTTTTGAATCCCGCGCCTGCTATTCCTGCGACGCGACTCCCGCGTCTCACTCTCAAGCCTCTAATTCCTCAACTATTACTCTACCACTTGCCAGGAACAACCTGTCATATACTCGTCTAATATGTTATCACCTGACACCTGTCGTGCTACTACCTAATTACTGACTCCTGTTGTATTTCCTGTTCCTGTCAAGTCCTGAATGGAACTAAGTGCCACACAGCACAAAGTGCCACACCACTCGGTGGGGGCCACCTCTTGAATCTGTGGGGGCCACCTCTAGAATCCATCCCCTCAGAGCAAAGTGCCACATGGAACAAAGTGCCACACCATACCCGGTGGGGCCACCTCTTGAATCCGTGGGGCCACCTCTTGAATCTGCAGGGCCATCTCTTGTTTATACCTGATTCCTGTTATGACTCCTGTTATGATCCCCATTCCTGATCATGTTCTGCTTATTTGATATACTATTATAATTAGACAACTTACACCTGGTTTGGGGGAAACTGATGGGCCCTGATTAATCATGTTCATGGTGGCACTATCGAGTCACGCGTGGCCACATACTTGAGGGATCCCCTGGCGGCCACCAGGGATTCCGTGGGGTGTACTGGCACCCCTACTCCTGATATTCATGCCGGGTATGCACACGCCCTAGACCTATTTCTATGGGATCTGCGATACTCTATTCCTGTTCGGGCGACCATAAGTCCCGGTACCTAGCGGTACGTTCCGGCTCAGCACCGGATACTCCTGAACCGTTGTCCCGGGCATGTACGGGACCCATCCAGAACATGATTCATCGCACTTTAATCAGTTTCCAGATAACTTGCCTTATAAGTTGTAAGTAGAAGTATGTGTAATGGGACGCATACTAAAGCCTACAACTTAGACAGCCTAATCATAATAATAATTCTAATACGTCTCCGCCGCTTTGTTTTGTATTTCGAGCTGTACGTGTTCAGGTCACGGTAATGTGAGGTAAAGGTATATGGATGAGGGTTTCCTTGTTTGGATTATTCCTTCGAAGTACTAACCTCATGGAGCCATGACCTAAACCTGTACAATTGGATTTACTCGTAATCGGTTTTTATTCTGTTTTATCGGTTTTATAATAACTTAGGAGATAACTAGTATTGCCCTATCTTCTTTACTGTTTATCTTGTTATGCCATGGATGTCACATACTGTATACCTTTTGTTCCTGCATGCTTATGTCTACAATATAGTATTCATGCTTACAATCCAGATTTACTGATACGCATGTGCTCACTTATACTCGCCATTTGGCTTTCGTATTACTACTCGCCTGGGGAGTTTCATCTGACTCCCCTGGATTCTCACGTCCAGGTCCTGGAGCTTGGAGCTAGAGGATTCTTCTTGCTGAGGACCAAGTTTACTTCTGTGGAGCGGTCAGATCAGCTGTAGCTCCAGTCCCATCCTTGCACCTCCTGGTTGGCTCGCGATATCTCCAGCTATCTCGTGAGCACCCTTGTGTACTGTTCATATATGTATATTTCTTGTATTCTCGCATTTGCGCCTATCAGGTGATGTAATATTATTGTAATATTAATCACCTCTGGTGATGACTCTGTAATTGGACTCATGTATTGGAATGTATAATGCACCACTTGCTTCCGTACTCTGATTCTTGCTTGTACTGATGCTTAGCGTATATACGTGAGGGTAGTTCTGACCTACGTATATACGTTGCAGTAACGTCTCCGTACCCGCGGGATCGGGGCGTTACAATTTATCTATATATATATATATATTTTATTTATTTAATCTTCCCTTAGTCTAGGCTTTCTAGTCTACCCTTGTAGCGAGCCTTTAACCGATGACTCCCAAACCAGATGGTCTTAGGGCACCAGATGAGAAAACATCCCTCGGGTTTAAGGTCTCGAGTAGAAAAGGCCACAAAACTAAAGGGGATTATTTATAATCACCGTTAGGCGTGAATAATCATGCTTCTTGAGGCACAATTATCCAGCTTAATAAGTGAGATCACCGTTAGGCGTGAGTAACCATGCTTCTTGAGGCATAGTTATCCAGCTTAATAAGTGATCTTTTATTTATAATTTTTTTTCTTTTCTTTTTTTTTTTATATGGCATTTTTTTTTCTTTGTTTCCATCCCAAGAAATGTGTAAGTGTAAAGTGCATATTATCTAAGGCAAAAAATTCAAGATAAAAATATCTCACCACTTTTACTTACTTATCCTATAATTTCAAACAAGATCTATTATTTCAACTAGGTTTAAAATGTCATAATTAAGGCTTTCTTAATTCCTAAGATACATCTTAATTTTCTTAAAAATAGATCAAAACTTTGTCTCTTTTTTCAAAAAGTTTTTATTTTTTTATTTTTATTTTTTTTTATTTTCTAAAAGAAGTGTAAAAGAATTTTTTATTTTCTAAAAGAAGTGTAAAAGAAAGAAAATCTAAAAACTCTATGTTAGTAAACCCTCCCCCACACTTATTTCATGCATTGTCCTCAATGCATTATGATATATGTATGCATGAAACAAAATGGAAGGGGAAGGAATTATTTACAAGGAATATACAAGTGTAACTCTCACCTGGGCTTTTGGTCGCTTCCCTCTGGCCCGTTTCCCATCGTTCCAATGTGTTCTCTTTCTTGAGCTCCATTGGGAAACGGTCTGAATTATTCTAACCCTAGGTGTTTCCAGTTTCAATTGGTTGTTATTTTCATTCATACTCATTCCACCACATCGTTCACAAACAAAGTCCTTATCACCACTCTCACTCAGAATCTCATCACTTCCAATTTAAGAAATTTTAACTCTTCTCCATATAATTCTTCAAAGCTCAAGTCAACATCCGGAAGTGGACAATAAGCTAACTTACCCCGAGTTGACTCATCTAAACACATGATCTCATCAGCAAACAAGTCTTCAAAGGATATATCAATTGGAGGTTCAAATACACTCTCAGTTGGCTTATTGAAAGTGAAAATATCCAAATCAACTTTCCCCTTTGAAAGGGTACTCGGATAAGAGAATCACAAGATTGTGACTCATCTTTGGATCTTCACTTTCCTCCTCACAATTGTTATTAATGAAGCTAACCTCAAATGTTTGATCTTTTGTTTTATGAGGCTGTGTGTGGAAGACATTGTGTTCATGTGTCATGTTACCAAAAGTCAACCTCATTGATCCATTCCGGCAATTAATGATTGCATTTGCAGTAGCCAGGAATGGTCGACCCAGAATGATAGGAATTTGTGCCCTTTGATTGGAATTTGACACTGGTTTTGTTTCAAGGACAACAAAGTCAACAGGATAAAAGAATTCTCCAACTTTGACCAGGACATCTTGAATTACCCCCTTGGGTTTAGTAACAGAGCGATCAGCCAATTGGATGGTCATTTGGGTCGGGAGGAGATCACCTAACCCTAATTGTTGGTACACAGAGAAAGGCAGGAGATTGATACTGGCCCCCAAATCAAGAAGTGCCCTATTTATTGTAGTCTGTCCTATGATGCATGAAATGGTGGGGCTCCCTGGGTCTTTGTATTTTACAGGAATTGGACCAGTGAGCAACTCAGTGATGGATGATGCTAGGAAGACTTTTTTAGGGACTTGGGTCTTTCTCTTCTTGGTGCACATTTCCTTCAAGAATTTAGCATATGATGGCACTTGTTGAATGGCATCAAGGAGAGGGACATTGATTTGGACCTTATTGAATGTTTCTTTTATTTTCTCCATGTGAGCATTTGACTTGTTATTTGAAAGCCTATTTGGATATGGTACTCTAGGCTTATAAGGTTGCTCATCTACCTTTTCTTCCCCTTGGCTTGAGATGTGGATGGCTCTGCACTAGAGGATGGTTTGTCAAAAGTTGGTGGCATTGGGACATGAGGTGTTGGCTTTGGTACTGGATGAGATTGTGGACTAGAAACCTTATTGTCAATTTGTTTACCAGATCTCAGGGTATGAATGGCATGACAGTGACTGGGTCCTGAATCTTCAACTTTGGGATTTAGCAATGGCTGATTTGGGAACAAATTTCTTTGATTCTCAGCCAATTGCCCAATTTGGACCTTCATTTTATTCAACTCCTGCTGCTGGTTTTTTGTAAAGGTTTCTAGCATTTGTTTCAACTCAGATATTTCGGAATTATTTTGGGGTGGATGTTGAGGATATGGAGATTGGAATTGTGATTGGTAGAATGGTGGAGGATTCTGATAAGACTGATATGACTGTGGTGGACTTTGAGATGGATGAACATACAGTGAATTCTGATCGAAACTGGATGGATGAAACTGAGCATTGTTTGGATATGGAAGTGGTGGCCTATGATGCTCAGGACCAGACTGACTCCATAAAGAATTTGGATGGTTCTGCCATCCTGAATTGTAAGTGTTGAAATATGGAGGTCTGGTAAATGCTGCATTCATATTCTCCTGACATGATTGGGGCTGATATAATGGACACTCCTCAAAGACATGGCTAAGGTCATGACAGTTGGTGCAACCTGGTTTAATCAAAGACAATGGGTTGACCTGGTTGACCACAGAATTTCCCTTTGACTCAAGCAGCTCTATCCTCTTTAGCAGTTGTGTGATCTTGGTTTCTGCAGCTATAGAGGATTCTCTGGAATGTGAACCAGTTCTGGAAGTGGTGGAAGTGGATTTGTCAGGACAAGACTCCCACTGAATGGTTTTCTCAGCTAGGGTTTCAAAGAGATCCCACCCCTGATGTTCATCTTTTTTCAAGAATTCCCCTTGGCACATGGATTCCAAGAGGGTTTTCATTTGGTAATCTAAACCGTCATAGATAATCTGGCATAGACGCCATTTCTCTATGCCGTGATGGGGACACAGGGCAAGGAGGTCTTTGAAACGCTCAAGATACTTCCAGAAAGGTTCATTAGGTTCCCGCTTGAATTGCATTATGTTCTTTCTCATGAGGGCTGTTTGTGGATAGGATAGAATTTCTTAAGAAAGACCTTAACAAAATCCTCCCATAAAGATATGGAACTGACTGGAAGATTATAAAGCCATTTCTTAGCTAAATCCTTAAGTGCAAACGGTATGAACCGTAATCTAACAGCATCCTCAGATAGTTGGGGAATTCTCATCATTTGGCATACCTCTTCAAACTCACGAATAAAGAGGTATGCGTCCTCAGACTCAAGACCATGGAATCGGGGAAGTGTACTAATGTATTGCGGTTTCAGCTCAAAGTTGTTTCCATTAGACTCGGGAAGAAGAATGCATGAAGGAATGGAGGTGCGAATCGGATAAAATCGATCTTGAAGTGAGACGTTGTTGGTCATGGTGTCAAGTGGTTGTGTAAGTGCAAGTGTAGAAAGAATGATGATCACAGAACCACTCTCGTATATACAATCACAAACAACGTGCACCGATCACACCAGCGAAAAAGAAAAATAACAAACAACAAAAGAAAAAAATCAATCCAAGCTTGTCTAGGGTTTCTGGTCCTAGATGACTCCTAAATAGACTGTCCACAGGAGGTTTGGTGTAGAATCTGACTATAAGCAAATCAGCCAGGGAAGGGTAAGGTTGGTGGGAGGTTTTCCGTCCGGAGACGTTCCTTAATTAAGTAACCAGCAACCTTCGGGCTTTCGGCCCTCAACCCCTTTCCTAGACACTGATTTTACAGAAGTCAATTTCCAACACTTTTCCCCCTTAGGATAATCTCCTAAGTGAGTCCGGATGTCCCTAGGGCCAACGTCTATCAAATTTTATTTACAAGCTTGGGATTGTGAGTGCTGGGATAGTGGTTTGCGGGCTAAGGAAAGGGTAATGACCTCCCCACCTTATCTTATTTACAGGTATTGCCCTTAAAATTGATTGTGCAAGTGTACGATATATAAACAAATAAGGTTCACTCCAAGTAAGATAAATTAAACAAAGAGTGAGTCCTAGTCAATATGCAATGCTTACGTACCTTGTCCCCCGCACTCTTCAACAGTAAAAGTAAAGAATTGAAAGACACGTGCCTAAAATGCAAATGTCTAACAATTTTTATCAATTACAACCATTTTTTACTGTTGAATTAATTTAGCAGGTATATGGTGCAGAATACAGAATTTCAAGTATATCAGCAGCTGTATTTTGCAGAACCAGAGGCCCTGCAGAAAATCTGTAAGAAGTGAACTCCTTATTGCCGCGTTCCCACGGCAAATTGCCGTGGATCCGCGGCAATTTGGAGGGATCCTGCGCTCTGCTTTCTTGAGCAGAGGCCCAGGTCCACTTATATGTTTCTTCTGTGCAAGATATTCTGTATCTTCAACCTGTACCTGCAACAGAGAAGAAATATCGTTTAGTTTCTCACTTTAAAAATACCGTTGCTCTCCCCGGCAACGACGCCAAAATTTGATTAGTAAAAACAAGGTATGTGAAGTCTTGCACAAGAATTAGGTAGAAAAGATATGGTTTAGAGTTAACCTTTGGTTCTTGTTCACTTCAAATATGTAATTGATATACCTTGTCCAATCTTTCGCTATAGCATATAGCTATACCGAGTCGAACCACAAGGAGAGCTAGCGTAGAAGCGTTACGATACTAGTGAGAAAAGGAAACGAGAATTCTTCTTTGTTAAAAGAATAAAGAATCAAAAGAAAAACAAATGAAAGAATTGGTGATTATGTTCATGGTGAAAATCGAGAGAAATCAAGATTGAGATTGGATTTGGACTAACAACTAAAAAGAAAGTAAAATTGAAGAAGACTTTGAATGTAAGAAATCCATGACTAGCTAACCTTGCTACCTTGCTAAACTTACTAAACTCCGTGATAGTGATGCGTGCCTCATGTTGATTCATCGACATGTATTTGTCTTGCGTGTTGATCTAATTACTTTCCCACTAGGATGATGGGGGATCATTCTTGGACTTGTCTTGTAGCCTCCATAGATGGTCATAGGCCTACAAGATAGACTTTCAATAATGAAATCAAGAGATACACTCAAGGGATGCAAATGAAGAACATACAACCTTCAATAATGGAAGTAATGAAGTTGTACATCAAATAGCATATTGGTGATCCATCTCCATGTTCCATCAAGGCACTTGTTCAAAGACAAGGCTCTAAATGAGGCACACATGAATCATATGAAGAATTACAACAAGATACTTGCCAAGAAATGAAACAAAACCCATCGGAGAAGAGAAGACCATACAACTTGCAAGATGAAGTAAAGCAATCACCCATGAGTTAGTAGTTAGCAAGAGTAGTGGTTAGCTAGTACATGGAGAAAGAATTAGCTACAAGCCATTACAAAAGAAAAACAAAGCATGAAGTAAATTGCAAGAAAGTAAACAAAGCAAGTAAAGAGAAAGTAATCAAACTAGAATCAAGCTCAAGTAGAGAAGTAGAGAATGGATCAATCCTTGTATAGCTCCAAGTGTCACTTCTTGATGATACAAGCTCTCTCTCTCTTACAACTCTCTCTTGCAATGAAATCTAGGGAGGAGAAGATCATAGAGAGCTAAAAATCCTAAAGAAAACCTAGCAAAATACAAATCTATTCACTAATCTCTCTCTCTTCTCTGATCAGTTTTTGCTCGCAGGTGAAGGTGGAGTATTTATAGGCTGCAGATGAAGCTTCGAGAGCCTGGGAGGTTGCCACAAAATCCGGGGCTCAACGGCCCTAGGATTGCCGTGCCCTTGCCGCGGATCGCGGCAAGATCTGGGCCGTTGAGCCCAGATTTTCAGGTGAGATCTTCTTGTTAGTTAGTTAGCCACGTGGACTATCTGGAATCTTCGTTTGTTGCGCGGATCTCTCTGGATCTGGATTTGAATTTGGCTTTATCTCTAATCTTTAATTAATCACTTAATTATTGCTAATTAAGTAATTAATTGGCTATCTCTCCTTTAAGTGTGTACCTGCAAATATGTAGAGAAGAGGAGTAAAAATCACATATTTATTTGTAATATGCATGGGAGTTATGATGTAAAATATGCAATATTGGATACTAATCAGTTTGGGATGGTCTTGACTACCCAAGTTGACTTGCATCACCTTGTCTTCAGTAGGTGGTTCGCGCGATTCGAATCGCTTTTCCCATTGAAGGTCTAATTGCTGGGCCCATGGCTCCTCATCAATAGCTCCTGCGGGCTCCAATTGACTGCTTGAGGTCATATTGACGGTGAGGTTTTCGAACATTCCTCCTATACTGACATCTGAATCCCACTCAGAGGATGAGGCTGAATGTGATGGGATCGGTTCGTCGTCTTTGAATTGAACCGTTGCTGACGATGTGGGTGTAACATACCCTAACCCCTGCGTGTGCTATCATAGTAATTTGCAGGCTTCCCTTTAGGCACGAAGTTCCGCATCAAACCGCGCCTTCCTTTTCCAAAATTCAGGCCTTCTCCATTGTAACACCCCGCTCCCAGAATACGTACTTAGAAGCGTATTCAGATTTCTCGACCGTATTTTTCGATTTATTTCTTGTATTCGTTTTGTATTATGAATTCTCTATATGATTGTTTTGTCTTGGATTTGGGTTTGTGGACTCGGAGTCAGCCCTAGTCTGAACCAGGGCCCGATCCTAGAGTATTGTTCGATCTGGACATTCTGGTATTCCGATTTGACCGATTTCAGTTTTGAACATTGTTTTCCAATATTCTAGATTTTCTGTGATTTTCTGGAATTTTCCTGAATTATGTTGAAAATCTTCAAAACCGGTGTCGGCCAGTACCGTTGACCGATTCCCAGAATTTTAATTTACAAACGGTTTGGAATTTCTAAAAGTGCCTTTAGACATTATTTCCTAAAATTATATTTCCTATCTAAATTCAATTTCTAGGATTTATCAGATTTTATCAAAATCCGGCCAATCCGGTGTATACCGAGATTGACGGTTGATTTCTGAATTTTTATCTTGAAAATGAGATTGAATCTTTAAAAACCGATTTCACCAAAAATCATTTTATAATAATTATGATTTTTAAGGATTTTTGGGAAGCTTTCCGGATTACTTTATTTTTGGGCCTTTCCGGTGTTTTCCCAGTTACCGAGGAGATTGTCCCGTATATTCCACTCTGTCTTTTCCCACTTTCTCTCTTCTTCCTCAAACGCGGATCTCACCAACCTGGGATTCTGCATTTATTGTGAAGATCCTCCCATTCCGCATTTAATGCACTTCAGATCAAATCCCATCCATTATCATGACTCTCTCTCCTCTTTGAAACGCAGCTTTTGGCTTTCCCTAAACGCGGCTTAATCCCTGCGTTTAACCCATTCGGCCCAAACGCAGGTGAGGGCTGCGTTTTGAGTGAAGGGAATGCAAGATTCTCCTCCTTTATTGCTTTTGTCCTATATGGTATGCAACACCATTATGATATCCTCTTTTCTCTCTCTTCATTAATTCCTTCTCTTCCAAATGTCATTTCCAAGACACCCCACTCCTCCCTCATCATCACAACAAGCCAAGTGGCCAAGAGAGTCACCTCATCTCCCCATTTTGCAAAAACCCCCTCTCCTTTAATTATTTGCATCACTTTACAAACTCAAATCCTATAAATACCTTTCCTTCTCCATTTCACTTCATTTTCTCTTCTTTCTCTTCACCAAAGCCTTAACCTCCACCAACTCCTCCTTCATCTCCACCACAACAACCACCACTACAACTCCTCCAACTCCTTACCTTCATCTTCTTCCTCCTTCATCTCCATGGAAACCACCACGAACTCCAAAGCTTCCACCTTCTCCTTTACCTTCTCCAAAAATACCACCACCATCAAAATCCTCCACAAACCACCATCACTCCATCTCCTCAAGGGCCGGCCACTCCTTTTGGATTGGGGCCGTGCTCTTTTTCGTTGGCAAGACTCAAAGACCGGTCCCTCCTTTTGGATTGGAGCCGTGTTCTTCTCCGTTGGCAAGACTTAGGGCGGTACCCTCCTTTTGGATTGGGGCCGAACTTCCCTTCGTCGGGCGCAACAAAGGAATCTTGTCAGCGAGTGATTTTCCTCGCCAAGACTTTCCTAACGCGGATCTCAACCCCGCGTCTGGGCAATCCCTTAACGCGCTCCGCGCGTTTCTGTATTGGCGTGACGCAGAGTTTATACTCGCGTCCGCATTTCCTTCATGGACACGGGACTTGAACCCCGCGTTTATGACACCATCGCGACGCGATCCCCGCGTCTGTGATTCCCGCGTTTGTGTTCTTCTTGTGTTAACGCGACGCAGAACCCACGTCCGCGTCCGCGTTTCCCTCGCGTCCGCACTTGAACGCAGACCTCGCGTTTGAGGCATCTTGCGACGCGAACCCCGCGTCTGCTATTTCCGCGTCTGTGATTCCCGTGTCTGTTATTCTCGCGAAGCTAACTCCCGCGTCTGCGACCCTCGCGTCTCACTTCCAAAACCCGCGTCTTCCTGTGCACTCTCTCCTTTCATAATTATGGCGCATCCCGAGTTCCATGGATTTCGGACCTTTTCGGCTTTCCGGTGATTTAGGCGAGTGTTCTCGCTCTCGCCTCCATTTGGGTTTCCCCGCTTCGTCGGGTCGATATGTATTCCATTTCATGTATTATGTATTGGGCTGAGTCCCTGTATTTGTGTATGGCCGAGTGCCAGTATCTGGACATGTATTGCTCTGTGACGAATGCTTGTACTAGGGTAGTTTCATTCTGTACATATACCATGCCTGTGATGTACTTGCTGCTTTATAACATGTGGTACTAACACTGCAGGTCTCTCCATGCTTCAGCCTCCGGTTCCTCACTATCTCGTCAGAGACGTGATTGGGACCGTCAGGTTCTCAGTTCAGCCTCCGGTCACTCACTGTCTCGAAAGAGAGGTGATTGGGGCCGGCAGGTCTCTCGGTATTCAGCCTCCGGTTCCTCACTATCTCGTCAGAGACGTGATTGGGACCGTCAGGTCTTCGGCTCCGCCTGGTCATCATGATCAGCGTTCAGCGCTTTGTCACTAGATTCGTCTAGGCGAGATGCTGCCGGATTTTCTACTCGCACTTTAAGCCGAGTTGTCCCGGTAACCTTGCCAGACGCTCCAGGGATAAATCCTGCTTGCTGTCTGTATTCCAGCTTGCTCAGCTCCGCTTGGTTGTGCTCAGCTACTGCTTTACTACATGCTAATGCCTGTCTCCTGTTTATACTACTTGTCATTACATGATACCTTTTAACACATGTATATCACCTGACAACTGTATTGTTACCATCTAACACCTGACATGTTACTACCTGACATGAGACCCCTTGTTATGACATGACTTGCCACCAGACTAGTATCAACCTCTTGACATGATTGGTTACCTGACTCCTGTTATGCTTGTTATGTACCCCTGTTATATTAATACTTGACTCTTGGTTATCACATTACGGGAATCCTGACCTGTTATCCTGTATGGAACTAAGTGCCACACGGAACAAAGTGCCACACCACACGGTGGGGGCCACCTCTTGAATCTGTGGGGGCCACCTCTAGAATCCATCCCCTCAGAACAAAGTGCCACATGGAACAAAGTGCCACACCATACACGGTGGGGGCCACCTCTTGAATCTGTGGGGCCACCTCTTGAATCTGTAGGGCCATTTCCAGTCATGACCCGTTATTCCCGTAATCTGTTAATATTGACAACTTGCACCTGGTTTGGGGGAAACTGATGGGCCCTGATTAATCATGTTCATGGTGGCACTATCGAGTCACGCGTGGCCAAATACTTGGGGATCTCCTGGCGGCCACCAGGGATTCCGTGGGGTGTACTGGCACCCCTACTCCTGATTATTCCTGCCGGGTATGCACACGCCCTAGGCCTATTTCTATGGGATCTGCGATACTCTATTCCTGTTCGGGCGACCATAAGTCCCCGGTACCTAGCGGTACGTTCCGGCTCAGCACCGGATACTCCTTGACCGTTGTCCCGGGCATGTACGGGGCCCATCCAGAACATGATTCATCGAACTTTAATCAGTTTCCAAATAACTGGCTATATAAGTTGTGAGTGGAAGTATGTGGAATGGGACACATACTGAAGCTTGGAACTTAGGCGGCCCCAATAATAATAAGCTATGTGAATCTGTTGTGTTGTTTTGTAACTCGGATTGTATGCGCTTGGATTACGGTGACATGAGATAAAGGTATATAGATGAGGGTTTTCTTGTTTGGATTATTCCTTCGAGGTACTAGTCTCATGGAGCCTAACCTAAGTGTCTACGATTGGTTTTGCTCGTAATCGGCTTTACATCGGTTTTAACGGTTTTATCGGTTTTTATGTTAGTTTAGGAGATATCTAGTGGTGCCTGATATGACTCCTGTTATTCCTATTATGATTCATGTTATGACTCCTGTTATGTATTCCTGCTATACTCGTATTCTAAACCGCCTGTCTCCTGTTCTTATCTGATCATATTATGAGTACTTCCTACTTGATATCACTTGTTATATACACTTGTACTCATCCTGGCTCGCCACTTGGCTTTCACATCACACTCGCCTGGGGAGTATCATTTGACTCCCCTGGATTCTCATGTCCAGGTTTTGGAGATTGGAGCGTGTGGATTCTCCCAGTTGCTGATCAGAGTGGCGCAGCGGTAGCGTGGATCTCCAGCAGACCGTCCAGAGTCTTATCCTTCCAGGCCCCCTGTGTGCCTCTCGAGTTTTCCTTTTGTAAACTCGTGAGTGCCCTTTTGTACTGTTCATACTTGTACATCTCTTTGTAATCTCGCAATTGCGCCATTATGGTGATGTAATATTCATGTATATTGGGTCACCTCTGGTGATAACTTTGTAATTGTACTCATGTGTTGGAATGTATAATGCACCACTTGCTTTCGTACTCTGATTCTTGCCTGTACTGATGCTTAGCGTATATACGTGAAGGTACTTCTGACTTGCGTATATACGTTGCAGTAATGTCTCCGTATCCGCCAGGATCGGGGCGTTACAGGTTGGTATCAGAGCTTAGGCTCTTACTTCCTCAGTACGTCCAGATGGCAAATTAATGGTAAAGCAATTTGCAACTGGAATGCATGAGTCCTGGTTATACATTCCAACTACAAGTACAGAGTTGTCTATTTATCTTGATCATCTTTCCTTTGATTCCTAATCTTTTCCATCCTTCCCCTGTTTTGGTTTTTTCGAAGCCTTATACCAACTTAAGATATGGATATACTAGAGAGGTAGTGGCTGTTCTAAATGAAGCTATGATATGATCTCTTCGGCCAACTCTATGAAGCTCGGGTATTTTCAGGATTGATCTCGAACGGTTATCTTTCAGAAGTCAGTAGTCGGAATTCTCTATGGATATTCTACGTTCTCGGCTATATTCTTCAGAGTGATCGATGCCTGGTCTTCGGAATTCTTAAATATCGGTCTTCTTTATTTATGCTCAGGACTATCAGGGTTTTCTTATCCTCAGTATTCTGGCGTATTCTCAGAGCGACATTAAGTATGCAGTACAGCGGAAATTTTATTGCAGAGCTGTGTTATCAGTCAGTATTATCTGGCATCATTCAAAGACTTATGCAGCCGAAGTGCAGAAGATTTCTATATTCGGGTTATTGATCAGTCAACTTGAGAGCCCTACCTATAGTACTTCGTATCTTAATTGGTATAAATTCCGCCCTTGTCCTCTTTGTGTTCAATTTACCCCTTAACGAAATTGCGAGGACGCAATTTTTTGTAAGGTGGATGGATTGTAACACCCCGCTCCCAGAATACGTACTTAGAAGCGTATTCAGATTTCTCGACCGTATTTTTCGATTTACTTCTTGTATTCGTTTTGTATTATGAATTCTCTATATGATTGTTTTGTCTTGGATTTGGGTTTGTGGACTCGGAGTCAGCCCTAGTCTGAACCGAGGGCCCGATCCTAGAGTATTGTTCGATCTGGACATTCTGGTATTCCGATTTGACCGATTTCAATTTTGAACATTGTTTTCCAATATTCTAGATTTTCTGTGATTTTCTGGAATTTTCCTGAATTATGTTGAAAATCTTCAAAACCGGTGTCGGCCAGTACCGTTGACCGATTCCCGGAATTTTAATTTACAAACGGTTTAGAATTTCTAAAAGTGCCTTTAGACATTATTTCCTAAAATCATATTTCCTATCTAAATTCAATTTCTGGGATTTATCAGATTTTATCAAAATCCGGCCAATCCGGTGTATACCGAGATTGACGGTTGATTTCTGGATTTTTATCTTGAAAATGAGATTGAATCTTTAAAAACCGATTTCACCAAAAATCATTTTATAATAATTATGATTTTTAAGGATTTTTGGGAAGCTTTCCGGATTACTTTATTTTTGGGCCTTTCCGGTGTTTTCCCAGTTACCGAGGAGATTGTCCCGTATATTCCACTCTGTCTTTCCCACTTTCTCTCTTCTTCCTCAAACGTGGATCTCACCAACCTGGGATTCCGCATTTATTGTGAAGAGCCTCCCCATTCCGCATTTAATGCACTTCAGATCAAATCCCATCCATTATCATGACTCTCTCTCCTCTTTGAAACGCAGCTTTTGGCTTTCCCTAAACGCGGCTTAATCCCTGCGTTTAACCCATTCGGCCCAAACGCAGGTGAGGGCTGCGTTTTGAGTGAAGGGAATGCAAGATTCTCCTCCTTTATTGCTTTTGTCCTATATGGTATGCAACACCATTATGATATCCTCTTTTCTCTCTCTTCATTAATTCCTTCTCTTCCAAATGTCATTTCCAAGACACCCCACTCCTCCCTCATCATCACAACAAGCCAAGTGGCCAAGAGAGTCACCTCATCTCCCCATTTTGCAAAAACCCCCTCTCCTTTAATTATTTGCATCACTTTACAACTCAAATCCTATAAATACCTTTCCTTCTCCATTTCACTTCATTTTCTCTTCTTTCTCTTCACCAAAGCCTTAACCTCCACCAACTCCTCCTTCATCTCCACCACAACAACCACCACTACAACTCCTCCAACTCCTTACCTTCATCTTCTTCCTCCTTCATCTCCATGGAAACCACCACGAACTCCAAAGCTTCCACCTTCTCCTTTACCTTCTCCAAAAATACCACCACCATCAAAATCCTCCACAAACCACCATCACTCCATCTCCTCAAGGGCCGGCTACTCCTTTTGGATTGGGGCCGTGCTCTTTTTCGTTGGCAAGACTCAAAGACCGGTCCCTCCTTTTGGATTGGAGCCGTGTTCTTCTCCGTTGGCAAGACTTAGGGCCGTACCCTCCTTTTGGATTGGGGCCGAACTTCCCTTCGTCGGGCGCAACAAAGGAATCTGTCAGCGAGTGATTTTCCTCGCCAAGACTTTCTAACGCGGATCTCAACCCCGCGTCTGGGCAATCCCTTAACGCGCTCCGCGCGTTTCTGTATTGGCGTGACGCAGAGTTTATACTCGCGTCCGCATTTCCTTCATGGACACGGGACTTGAACCCCGCGTTTATGACACCATCGCGACGCGATCCCCGCGTCTGTGATTCCCGCGTTTGTGTTCTTCTTGTGTTAACGCGACGCAGAACCCACGTCCGCGTCCGCGTTTCCCTCGCGTCCGCACTTGAACGCAGACCTCGCGTTTGAGGCATCTTGCGACGCGAACCCCCGCGTCTGCTATTTCCGCGTCTGTGATTCCCGTGTCTGTTATTCTCGCGAAGCTAACTCCCGCGTCTGCGACCCTCGCGTCTCACTTCCAAAACCCGCGTCTTCCTGTGCACTCTCTCCTTTCATAATTATGGCGCATCCCGAGTTCCATGGATTTCGGACCTTTTCGGCTTTCGGTGATTTAGGCGAGTGTTCTCGCTCTCGCCTCCATTTGGGTTTCCCCGCTTCGTCGGGTCGATATGTATTCCATTTCATGTATTATGTATTGGGCTGAGTCCCTGTATTTGTGTATGGCCGAGTGCCAGTATCTGGACATGTATTGCTCTGTGACGAATGCTTGTACTAGGGTAGTTTCATTCCTGTACATATACCATGCCTGTGATGTACTTGCTGCTTTATAACATGTGGTACTAACACTACAGGTCTCTCCATGCTTCAGCCTCCGGTTCCTCACTATCTCGTCAGAGACGTGATTGGGACCGTCAGGTTCTCAGTTCAGCCTCCGGTCACTCACTGTCTCGAAAGAGAGGTGATTGGGGCCGGCAGGTCTCTCGGTATTCAGCCTCCGGTTCCTCACTATCTCGTCAGAGACGTGATTGGGACCGTCAGGTCTTCGGCTCCGCCTGGTCATCATGATCAGCGTTCAGCGCTTTGTCACTAGATTCGTCTAGGCGAGATGCTGCCGGATTTTCTACTCGCACTTTAAGCCGAGTTGTCCCGGTAACCTTGCCAGACGCTCCAGGGATAAATCCTGCTTGCTGTCTGTATTCCAGCTTGCTCAGCTCCGCTTGGTTGTGCTCAGCTACTGCTTTACTACATGCTAATGCCTGTCTCCTGTTTATACTACTTGTCATTACATGATACCTTTTAACACATGTATATCACCTGACAACTGTATTGTTACCATCTACACCTGACATGTTACTACCTGACATGAGACCCCTTGTTATGACATGACTTGCCACCAGACTAATATCAACCTCTTGACATGATGGTTACCTGACTCCTGTTATGCTTGTTATGTACCCCTGTTATATTAATACTTGACTCTTGGTTATCACATTACGGGAATCCTGACCTGTTATCCTGTATGGAACTAAGTGCCACACGGAACAAAGTGCCACACCACACGGTGGGGGCCACTCTTGAATCTGTGGGGGCCACCTCTAGAATCCATCCCCTCAGAACAAAGTGCCACATGGAACAAAGTGCCACACCATACACGGTGGGGGCCACCTCTTGAATCTGTGGGGCCCCCTCTTGAATCTGTAGGGCCATTTCCTGTCATGACCCGTTATTCCCGTAATCTGTTAATATTGACAACTTGCACCTGGTTTGGGGGAAACTGATGGCCCTGATTAATCATGTTCATGGTGGCACTATCGAGTCACGCGTGGCCAAATACTTGGGGATCTCCTGGCGGCCACCAGGATTCCGTGGGGTACTGGCACCCCTACTCCTGATTATTCCTGCCGGGTATGGCACACGCCCTAGGCCTATTTCTATGGGATCTGCGATACTCTATTCCTATTCGGGCGACCATAAGTCCCGGTACCTAGCGGTACGTTCCGCTCAGCACCGGATACTCCTTGACCGTTGTCCCGGGCATGTACGGGGCCCATCCAGAACATGATTCATCGAACTTTAATCAGTTTCCAAATAACTGGCTATATAAGTTGTGAGTGGAAGTATGTGGAATGGGACACATACTGAAGCTTGGAACTTAGGCGGCCCCAAATAATAATAAGCTATGTGAATCTGTTGTGTTGTTTTGTAACTCGGATTGTATGCGCTTGGATTACGGTGATATGAGATAAAGGTATATAGATGAGGGTTTCCTTATTTGGATTATTCCTTCGAGGTACTAGTCTCATGGAGCCTAACCTAAGTGTCTACGATGGTTTTGCTCGTAAT
The DNA here is from genome assembly GCA_038442645.1 of Agave tequilana. Lineage (NCBI taxonomy): Eukaryota > Viridiplantae > Streptophyta > Magnoliopsida > Asparagales > Asparagaceae > Agave > Agave tequilana. The sequence continues at coordinate 116,735 of JAVJIF010033698.1, read as the reverse complement.
CGGCTTTACATCGGTTTTTAACGGTTTTATCGTTTTATGTTAGTTTAGGAGATATCTAGTGGTGCCTGATATGACTCCTGTTATTCCTATTATGATTCTGTTATGACTCCTGTTATGTATTCCTGCTATACTCGTATTCTAAACCGCCTGTCTCCTGTTCTTATCTGATCATATTATGAGTACTTCCTACTTGATATCACTTGTTATATACACTTGTACTCATCCTGGCTCGCCACTTGGCTTTCACATCACACTCGCCTGGGGAGTATCATTTGACTCCCCTGGATTCTCATGTCCAGGTTTTGGAGATTGGAGCGTGTGGATTCTCCCAGTTGCTGATCAGAGTGGCGCAGCGGTAGCGTGGATCTCCAGCAGACCGTCCAGAGTCTTATCCTTCCAGGCCCCCTGTGTGCCTCTCGAGTTTTCCTTTTGTAAACTCGTGAGTGCCCTTTTGTACTGTTCATACTTGTACATCTCTTTGTAATCTCGCAATTGCGCCATTATGGTGATGTAATATTCATGTAATATTGGGTCACCTCTGGTGATAACTTTGTAATTGTACTCATGTGTTGGAATGTATAATGCACCACTTGCTTTCGTACTCTGATTCTTGCCTGTACTGATGCTTAGCGTATATACGTGAAGGTACTTCTGACTTGCGTATATACGTTGCAGTAATGTCTCCGTATCCGCCAGGATCGGGGCGTTACATCCATACTTCAAGTCGTACCCCATTTTCTTCATAATATGGCGCGCTGGCCGCACGTAATGAAAGAATTGTGGAGTGTCCGAGTCTGAACTTGAATCTGCGACCGCGGGTCCCCGTGGTTGGGTTCTACCGAAGATTATCGGTAACTGACCTTCTTTGGATGGCGGGATTCAAGACGGCCCCTTCTGCGGATTCCTTGGGTGTACTGGATGCACTTGGCTTATGTAAAGGCAGGTGTAGGGAGCTATCCGTCATGGATTCAAATAGCCCAACAGTCGCGGGATAATCAAGAAATATTATCATTAATTACCCATTCACCTTCATCGTCTGAAGGAGTATTACATAGGGGTTTATTAAGACATGCTATAATTGGTTCACCAATCAGAATGGCTGGCATGCCTGCTTCAGATTCTGAATCCGCCTCGTTGCCACTTTCATCATTGTCCGGCAACGGTTCTTTGAGCGCTCCACCGGCCTCTTGATACAGGAGAGCGTCAGTGAAGTAGTTTTCCACCCCTTTGAATGGTTGCTTTTTAGCAAAGACAGTTCGTACTGTCGTGTCATCTTCAACATATTTAAAGCATTGGTGCAGAGTGGAGGGAACGATCCAGTTGGCATGGATCCATAGCCGTCCCAGCAGCAGGTTATATGATGTGTCAGCATCAATGACATAGCATGACTTTAGGCTCCCGATTCTGCAACGGAGTCGGATTTTCCCAAGTGGGTGACTACTCCCGTGTTGAAACCGTATATTGTAGTAGTGGTTGCGGACAACCTGTACAGCGGTATGCCGAGGAAGTAGAGAAGCCTTTTGGGGATGATGCTGAGTGCGGACCCCGGATCGACTTGTATTCTTTCAATGCACGTTGAACCGATATATCCGGTGTAGTACAGAGGTCGATCGTGCTTGTTGTCTTTGAGAAGCATATCTTCTGCCGTGAAGGTAATAGCGGGCACCTTGGATTGTGCATATTGACATTCCGGGTAAGGAGACTGGACGTCGTTGTTAGGGATCTCAGGCATGCATGTCAGAAAGGATTCTGAATTGGCTAGCGCCTCCCTGAGTGCTTCTCTTGTCTTTTTAGAAAGACGAAGGAGCTCGTGTATAATGATACGAGCTGGGATATTGGCCAGCTGAGCCAATATGTCAAACTGAAAGGGCGTATCAAACCCTTGGCCTGGTGGTTTCTTCAACATGTGGTCGAATCGTACCTCCTTAGGTCTCTCTTTTCCCTTGGTTGGGATTGGAGCGGATGCTGGTACTTGTACTGACGTCGTTTGCTGTTGTATCTCGTCAGTAGACTTTTCATACTGCTTTAAGTATGATTTTCCAGATCGGGTGCCCGTCTGTTGAGGCGTATCGGCTTGTGCTGTGAAGCATGCTTTTCTCCTTCGGAATCACTGAGGGAAGCCGATGTCAGATCGCCGTCGTCTGGCAGGATGGAGATGACATTGCAAGACTTGCCTTTTGAGTTGGGCTGCCTTGAATCCCGCTGTACGTCTTAGACGAGGTCCGGGTGTACCCACATGACTTCCCCTGTCTCTAATGTTAAAGGAACAAGACCCTTATTGTTTTGAGCTGTAGCCGGAAGATGCTTGACTTCCAAAAGTGGCGCAGGGACTGAATAAGTCCCGTCAGGAACTGTGACCTTTGGAGCTTTGCCGAATTCGAGAGTCACCATATTGGTAGTGACTTTCTTCTGCTCCGTCTTTAATGTCAGAACCCCGGCATCGATCAGGGCTTGTATTATGTCCTTGAGGACATAGCACTTGTCAGTAGGATGGTGGATCATCCTGTGGTAGAGGCAATATTTAGGGTCGTTTGTACGCCCTATCTCATTGGACGCCGAGCATCTGGCAGTTTCATTTTGTTCCCTTTGTGGAGCAGATGGAATATCGTGACCACCTGATCGTCTTTGAAGGAGTATTGCTTTGGAGGGAACTTAGGCTCCTGATTGTTGAAACCGCTCTTCTTGGTCTTCGACTGCCCATCTCCGGATAACTCCACAGACATAGTCTCTTTGCCTTTAGCTTGAGAAGATTGCGGTAGGTCGCTACGCCCTTTGTTGTTCATCCCCCACTTGCCTCTAGGGGCGGATGGTTCGAACTTCTTAGCCGACTTCTCGGCTATCTCAGCTTGTTCGACCAATTCTTTCCAAGTGTGGGCTTTAACAGCCCCCATGCGAACTTCTACTTGGTCTAGAAAGTTGTGTCTGCATGTCTGTAAGAGCATGGTTAATGGCATCCCTGCTGGGCACATCAAGGATAAATTTCTGAACCGTTCGATGTAGTCACGGACAGATTCGCCCTTCCTCTGCACAGTGGAGAGGAGCTTGTCCATGGTTACTTCGATATCGTCCTCATAGAAACGAGAGAGGAACCGAGTTTCCAGGTCGATCCAGGAGTTGATAGAGCCCGGGGGAAGACTTCGGAACCAGTCAAATGCCACCCCCTTTAAGGTGCCAATGAAAAGCCTAGCCATGATGGCGTCATTGCTTATAACATTACCAGTCTTAGACCGGAAATAGTAGATGTGCTGATTTGGCGAGCTTTTTCCGTCATAGGTATGCAACGTTGGCGGTTTGAACTTCGGTGGATATGGCACCGAATCCCACTCCAGCGGATAAGGACGGACTGCCCCTACCTTCTTTAATTCATCCCTCAGAGATAGCGATGCGATTTGAGCCTGGAGACCTTTAAGGACTTCAGCGTCTAAAGAAGAACCCTCTTTGGATTTCTCCGTCTTTGGCTGCTCATTGTTGAAGTGTTCCTCCTCGTCGTGATTGCTCCCGGCATCATTGTTATTCCGGTCACTGAGGAGTTGTGCTAGCATCTGTTGAATATTGTCCAGAGCCTCTTGCTGAGTCTTGGAAGTTTGCTCCTGAGCTTCCAAACGTTGACGAAGTTCGTCGTTAGCATTATCAGCCATATTGACTGATGCTCTGTCCGTTCGCACCGAGTTAACTGTCGCCGAAGAGGCATACCCACTATCTTCATCTTCTTCGTCCGATGATTGGAGTGATCTCCTGGGTTCTGGCGAGGCTAGGGCGTCGAGGAAGAAGGCTGTTCATAATTGTAGGGTATTGCCACCCTGGATCTGGTGTTTCGGAAAACACCTTCCTCATGCACCAAGACTTCGCCTAAGCCTGGGCTGTAACCTGGATCTGGGGACTCTCGTCCTCTTCTGGTCATGTTGACGGATGCAAAGGGTAGATCTCGTGAGATGCTCCTTTTGCGGTGTTTCCTCGGAGCCTGTACCGATAGTCGATCAAAAACTGACCGTCATCTTGGAGGCGTGGCGGGGATTGGTCCCAGCCGGCAATGGACCGAGTGGAGTGTCACCAGCTGACATCCCACTTGTTGACAACAGGGGGAAGAGGTTTGTCTATCTGTCAACAATTTCCTCAGATCAGACCCGGTTGGGTCTCTGCAATCGAGTGCAAAGGCTCTTTTGGATCGCACATAGGACGATGTCCTGCTTCTTTTATCCCTGCAGATGGGATTAGCACTGAATAGTGCTTTGGTTCTAGCTTCGCCATAAAGCGCGAGCTTAGCGCTTGACGAACTGAAAAGCGGAGCACGCTGTGGTGCTTTACCCGCTATGCTGCTGCGAAGGCAATTAGCCTTAGATAGTACTTTGGCTTCAGCTTCGCGGTCATGGACCCTGCGCGTACGCTGTGGTACAGTAGCTTCGCTCGTGAGAACGAGGCCAGCGCAAGGCATTGTTGCTCTTGAATTGGACGACGGTATGATTGCCGTCGTATCTTTATGATTGGAGCAGACAGGCATCTTGCCTTTTTCTTCGCGAGAGAGGCGCGGTTTAGGCGTATCTACGCCCGAAGCTTCGGTTGAAGACTTCTGTTTAGGCTTCCATACCCGCCTTGGCAGAGGAGACTTAGGTTCGCAGGGAACCTGATTAGCCACACGCGAGGCTGAGGGGTGTTGGCAGAATTCTGCTTCTGATTTCTGATTTGAAACCTTGGTCGTGGAAACCTTCCTATGCTTCCGTGCTCGAAGCATTGGGCCACCCCGAGAGAGGACTTCTTCAAATCTTGCTTGATCGAACTGAACCACCAAGTTCTCACAAGTAAGGAATCAGACTGCGGACGTGCTTCTTTGTTGCGCCAAATAACCGCAGTAGGTTCGTAGGGAACCTTTTCAGTCTCCGCAGAGACTTTCCTTGAAGATTTAGCCAGAGAAGCTCTGGCTGCACCGGCTTTTCTGAATTCAGAGTTAGACCCGAAGGTCTGTTCGTCGCATTGCAGCACTTGATTCTCGGCAGCGGAGAATTTCTTCCCCAGCGGAGTCGCCATCTTGTTTTCCATTATGTTTGCAAAGGGGGAAAACTTACAAAAAAGAGTTTGAGGAGCTAAATTACAAGTATTCTTAAAAAGATTACAAGTAGATCTCCTCAGAGATTCTGGAGAAGTGTGCTGATAGAAGTCTGGTCAACGCGCGACCACTTTGTTCCTTTGACGATGCGAGCGATGAGATTCCCTTCTCGCCTGGTAAAGGGAATCAGAGAACAGAAGGTTGGTAGAACCCTCTTGCTGCTTCTCAAAATCGCCTTCAATTAGGAATCCCTTCTCGCCTGGTTCTAGAGATTCCTTGAGAAGAAGGACGATGTTAGGGTATCAACACCCTGGCTAGAGAAAGCAATTCTCTAAAAGGTCTCTGAATTCGAGAGCGCACGGTACTTGTGAAGAAGCCTCTGCTTGTGGAGTCCTCTTTTCGTCTTCGATCGATCGATCCTCCCTCCTTGTACCCCTGGCGGGTTATTTATAGGGAGAGCAAGGGTATAATCGTCCCTTGAAGATATGAAAACAGATTGAATCAAATCTGTTTAAATCTAGAAAGTAGCCTTGCTGCGAGGCTATAATCAGCTTCTGCGAAGTTAGAATTGGCAGGTCGGTGGACCTTCTCGATCTGTTTTGATCCTTTCCATATCGTTAGAGGATTTTCCCTGATCTTCTTACTCGTTTTAGAAGAGTCAAGAGATTGTGGCAATCAACTGCCAAATTTGATCTTGATTGGATTTGATCTAATTGGATCCGATCTCATCTGGAGATTTGATTGGTCAAATGTTGACCATAGCAGACCAATGATGGCGCTGCCCGCATTGAGCTCGTAGCGGAGCTAGAAGTAGCTTCTGGCGAAGTCCGAAAGAAAACCCTTTGGCGGAGTTGGAAGTCCTCTGTGGCAAAGTTGCGAGTTAGCTTCCTGGCGAGGCTTTGGATGGCTTCAAGGCGAAGTTGGGTGATATTAGCCTCTCAAGCGAGGCTATCCCTTTGGGCTCATGTAATGCTAAGTGCTAGCATCTTAGACCTGCTGAGGTCTGTTTAGAAACAATCCGGGTTCACTGTCTGCTTGCTGGATCAGTGGAGTCCAAGTTGCTTCCTTGTCCCTTGGAGATGGATGAAAACTGGTCTTCAGCTCGTCTGTCACTTGTCTTTTGTAAATGTCAACAAGTTTAGATATTGTTCGGACTAATAAGAATCTTGTCTTTTTTAAGTGTCAACATGTGTGAACTTGAGCATATCAACACTAGTCTATCTTACACAAGATCTAAACACAAACTAAAATAAATAAACTGAAGTTTTCTTGTAGAACACCTTCTCCAAGTCAACTCGATCCAAACACGAACCAAAGATCTTGACTCCATCCGAGTGCTAAATGCGATCTTGATACGCGAGCTCTTGAATCATCATGTGTTAGCTCCAACACTTGACTTTGATTCTTTTGTTGAAGCTAAACATCGACTAAGATATTGATCAAATATCTGAAACTAAATAAGCACAGGATCATTGATGCTATAACTACATAAGTTAATCATCATCAAAACTAGAGTGATGGACCTTTGGGCCAGAAATCTCCCCCTTTTTGATGATGACAAAACTCATGGAGTTATATATGCATGGATTAAAGATAAGCTTCATTGAAGCTCCCTTTTAACTCATGCATAGCAATAAACAATTAGATATTCTATGAAATACATAAAGTAAATACAAACATATATACATAAATAAGGATATAAATATGCATATATAAACTCTCTAAATTCTTCTCCTCCTTTTTATCAATTCATCAACAATGGGGTGAAGACAACCAAAAATAAAGATGTATATGTGCTATACATTCATGAAGAGGAAAGACGTTAAGTTAACTCCCCCAGCATACATGCATTACATGAAGAAGGAATGACTAGACCCTAACCGCATAAAACATAATATACAATATATAAGCGAAAATGTTAGAAGAGATCGTGACCGTTGCTGGAATAATATAAATAAAAAATACCATAGCCATGTCTGACAGAAGTCCTGATTCTGAAATTCATTTCATATCGATGTTCCTTATGCAGCTGTACAGTCTATCTGTTGCTACATCTCCTGTCTATTCATATCTTAAGTTGGTATAAAGAAGACGAGAACTGAAGTGTGAAAAGATGGAATGGAGACGAACGCTGAAAGGATAAAAACAACATGAAAAAAGAAGGTAATTTGAAAAATAAGACTGAGGATAATGGTGTGATAAATTGGATATGATATAAAAACTACCAACTCAAAGCATAACAAAATGGGTATAATGGTTACGGGTGACACCATCAGGGTTCCTGTCCCAAATATCAGGCATTGCTTTCTGCTCTCACCTCATCTGATACTCTGGCTTCCTTTTTGGTCGAATCATATGCTTGCCTCCTTCTACCATCTGCTCTAGCACTTGGTCTTCTTTGTGCTTGGTTATATGCTTGCTAGTAGGGATGAAGTGGGGCTCCTCTGCAGTAGGTCCTGGATTCTTTCTTGATGGTGGTATTGGATGTGCTGATCAGACCGGTGCAGCGTTCTTTACCTTCTTGAACGGAAAATTACTCTTCAAATGATCTCCGGATCTGCACACAAAACATAATCCATAGGCCTTATGATAGTTATGATATGGGTGTTCATGCTTCTAACAGAACTCACATATTGCCTGTTGAAGGGAAGGTTGAAGAGGACATATGGCCAATGGGGTACCAATGGGTCTCGATGGATCCTCTCCATCCACCAACCGGAAGGGCCTCTTTACCGACTTCTTCTATATCTTATCCTGACGCTTCTTTTCCAATCCCCGTTTTACCTTACGAGCGATAGTAAGAACCTGAGAATACGTCTTGAGCTACTGGGGTATAAGAAACATCAAAATTTTTATTCTCAAGCCTTACTGAAATCTACTTGCTCGATTTTTCTCATGGCTACCATGTACGGTGCAAATCGACTAAGTCGTAGAAACTCAACAGCATACTCATTCACAGTTCGGTCTTTCTGCTGCAATCTGATGAATTGTTCTTCCATTTATTTCTACACCATCTTCGGAAAGAACCTCTCGTAGAAACTTTCCAATAGCTAGTGTTAAGCAATTGGCTTCTCCAGTCTCGCTTCTTCTGCCAACCACCAGATTCTTGCTACATCTCTTAGTTGTATCTTAGTCACTTCCACCTGGTTCTTTTCTGGGACTCGAGCCGCCTTCACGAGATCCATTATGTCGATTAGCCACTGCTCAACATTCAATGGATTTTCAGTTCCAAAAAACACAACTGGTTTCAGTCTCCTGAAATTGCTCATATTTCTTTATCTTGATTCACCCTATACCGTCAATAAACCCTGGTGTAAGATTTTCGTCTGCTTCTGCTGATTTTCCATTATATTCTTCAGAAGTCTCATCTGATCCTCATTCCTCCCACTAGGGTCACCTTGAGAAGGGCCAGAACTATCACGATTTCCCTGTCTTTCCACGTTTAAGTTGGCCAAAAGATAAGGGGAAACTAAAAATAAGCAGATGGAAGGGTTCAGGAGTCAAATGATGGAATATAAGGAAAGAAGAAATAACTTTGTACTTGTGGTTAGAATGTATAGCCAAGGACTTATGTGCTCCAGTTGCAAATTAATATTCCATTAATATGCCGGCTGGTTGTACTGAAGATGTGAGAGTTTAGGCTCCGACACCACCCTATAACGCCCCGATCCCGCGGGTACAGAGACGTTACTGTCACATATATTCGTAGGTCGAAAGTACCCTCATATATATACGTTAAGCATCAGTACAAGAAGGAGTCAGAGTACGAAAGTACGCGGTGCATTATACAATCCAACATATGAATACAATTACAAAGTTATCACAGGATGTGATACAATATTATAAGAATATTACATTACCGATAGGCGCAAATGCGAGATACAAAGAGATATACAATTATGAATAGTACAAAAGGCGCTCACGAGTTGCAAAAGGAAAACTCGAGAGCCGAGCAGGGGGCCTAGAAGGATAGGTCTTCAGATGGTTTGTCAATAATCCACGCTTCCATTGCACATCTCTGATCAACAACCGGGAGAATCCACAAGCTCCAAGCGCTGAGATCTGGACATACAGATCCAGGGGAGTCAGAACTCCCAACGAGTGGTGTGGTGAATGCCAAGTGGTGTGCAGGGACAAGCACACGTGATCGATAAATCGGAATCAAAAGTATGCATTGAAAACCATGTCGTGAACACAGGCATACAGGAGTATAGAGTGAGACATCAAGTAATGTATCAAATACAAATATGGATAAAACTAGTTATGTAATATCTCTAGTTAGTAATACTGTATCTTTATTTTTTTTCTAAGTATTTATTTTGTTTTACTGATTATTTTATTGTTAATTATTAATATCAGTGTTCATTACAATTATTATATGGATTATTATTAATTATGGTTACTGTTAATTGCTAGTAGTCTTTCTTATCATCACTATTATAATTATCATTTCTATTATTATGGTTATTGTTATTATTATATTGTTATTCTTATTATTATTTATTATTATTAGTATCTATTATTATTATTTTTTTGATTAAGTACTTAATATATTGATTATTGTTATTGTTATTATTATTTATAATATTGTTGGTGTTATTATTTATTATTAGTGTTACTAATTACTATTATCATTACTAATATTATTTTTATGTGTTGCTTTAGTATTATTATTAATAATAATATTATTGTATTTATTTATTATTAGTAGTAGTATTCCTCCTCCTTTTATTCCTATTCTAAACCCATACCCATTAGCCCATGATTCAACCATTTACCCTTAACCCATTGGTGATCCTATGCCCATTAACTCATTACTCTAAACCTGAAACCCAATAACCTATTATCTCTTACCCTTATATATATAATCTCCTAATCAATAAACCCTAAGCCTAATCCTCAATTATCATAAACCTAATCTTTCCCCCTCTATGATCAGCTGCCCTCTTCCATGCTGCCGCCGCCACCCCAAAACACTCTCCTCTGTCATCACCGCATCCACCTCCCCTATCTCCCACCTCCCCTATCTCCTCTCAACCTTCACCTTGCTTCAACCCTGTAACGCCCCGATCCGGAGGGTACGGAGACGTTACTGCGACGTATATACGAAGGTCGGAATACCCTAACGTATATACGCTAAGCATCAATACAGGCAGGGGTCAGAGTACGGAAGCACAGTGGTGATATACAATCCAGCAATAATAACACCAGTACATAGTTATCACAAGGCATGATATAATATCTGAAGAATATATGATCACTAAGAGGCACAAAAGCAGGATGCACAATATGAAATACTGGAAAGTACTCACGAGAGGGAAGATGAAAATCTCGCGAGCCGATCATGAAGAGGCTGGAAGGAGGGTCTGGACAGGTTACTGCTAATCCACGCTCCTGCTGCGCTCTCTGATCAGGTACAGCAAGGCTAAGGTTCAGACTCCAAGATCTGGACATGAGAATCCAGGGTTGTTAGCAACCCCAGCGAGTACAAAGAATAAAGCCAGATGGCGTGCATAACAGGCACACGTGTACATGGTCAAGTGATGTGGTCCAGGCACGCAGGTACAGGAAATGACAAGTAACATAAAGGAAAATGACAGTAAATCCGAGATCAAGTAAATATATGTATATCAATAATTCTGAGCTGGAAAACATGCATGGAAAACGGTATAGAGAGCATAGGTATACATAATCATGCGACAAAATATGGCAATATGTGAAAAATACACTAAACACGCGATAAATAAGTATGGACAATTCTAGTTGTATAAGCTCGGATTATGGATTCATGGGGTGATACGTCAAGGGGATAATCCAAACAAGGAAACCCTCATCTATATACCTTTATCTCATGTCATCGTAATCTAAGCACATACAACCTGAGTTACAAGGTGGTCATAACATAATACTCATAAAACAGGAAATCCGATATAAAGTCCGGAACAAGTAATTATGGTAAGGCACATCACAGATTCATAGCCGTTTAAGTTGCAGGCTTTAGTATGCGTTCCATTCCACATACCTCTACTTACAACGTAAAGAGCCGGTTATTACGACACTTTATTATTACTCGTCTTACCCTGATATCTAGCTATGTGAACTAGCGTCCCAACGCACATAGATCCATATCCGAGTAAAACAAGGTTGTTATTGGAAACTAGCGGGGGTATCAACGAACTATGTTTACAGTGGGTCCCGTACATACCCGGGACCACGGCCCAGGATTGTTCCGTTGCATGGTAACGGAAACCAGCCGCAAGGCTAACAGAGGGACTTATGTATGCCCTTATCATGATGGTACCAGTAATGAGGGAGCCAGCTCTCCCCTCGGTCCCCTGGAGGCCCACAGGTCAGACCGGAACATGTAGTTGCACAACATTCCTAAAAGCCACTGTAACACGAACACATATTGATATCCGCATGTTTCCCCCGACCCAATACAAGTTGGTCCTTTTTAGGATTCATTAGTTTAATTATCACTTTACGGGAATAACTGGAACAGGACATGATCAGGAAATCAGGAGTACATAAGTACTATATAGTCAGGTCACTGCATATAAAGCAGGAATACAAGTCACTGATCAGGATACAGGATAATAAAGTAAAGTTCCCGTAAAGGTGATAATCACAAGTCAAGTTATCATGCTGGGTGTTAAGTGATAGCATGACAGAATGATGATATTTAATAAACAACCAAGCATATCAAGGATTGATAATAGTCAGGTTAAGTCATGGCATAACAAAAAGGGTCTTGATGTCAGGTCTAGGTATTTATACCATATGAAAGCATATCATATACCGGGTGTCAGGAGCAGGTGTCAAGTGTGACATATCAAGAATCAATGTCTAATATAAAGTGATAAGTGTAGCAAGACAAGTACCGGGTCAGGTATCACATGTCATATATATAGCATGGCAAGTATCAGTATCAGGTGTCACATATAGCATGGCAAGTATCAGTGTTATATATCATGCATCAACTACAGCATGGCAAGTGTCGGTATCATATATCATGTATCAAATATGGCAAGGCAAATACCGGTGTCAGGTACCATATGTCAAATACAGCATGATAAGTACTGGTATCGGCATCATATGTCAAATATAGCATGGTAAGTATCAGTATCATCTATAACATGGCAAGTACTGGTATCCGGTATCACATATCACATATAGCATGGTATATAACAACACAAGAATATACTCGCATAATGATAAGATAATTGCATGCTAAAAATAACTGTACTCGCATAGTGGCAAAATAAATGCATGCTAAAAATAACTGTACTCGCCTCAATACCGGAAAACCGCGAGAAATCCCGAAACACCAGAAATCCGAGCACAACACCAATCCATATATTAAAATATATTTTATTATTATTTTAGAGAGAGAAAGAGGAGAGAGAAAGAGTTAGAGAGAGAAAGAGAGGTTTAGAGAGAGAAAGTCTAGTGAGAGAAAGAGAGATTTCTAGAGAGAGAAAGAGAGATTTCTAGAGAGAGAAAATCTAGAGAGAGTGATTTCTAGAGAGAGAATCTAGAGGGAGAAAGCCTAGAGAGAGTTAGGATTTTTAGAGAGAGAAAGTGTAGAGGACTAGAGTGAGAGAGAGATTTAGAGAGAGAGAGAGTAAAGAGAGGAGAGAGAGAGAGAGATGAGAGAGAGATAGGAGAGAGAGATGAGAGAGCACAGAACAGGTCAGGGGCAGCAGCCCCCCGCACAGGCCCAGGGGCTTCCAGCCCCTGGCCGGGAACGGCCGGCGGCCGCCGGCGAAGTGCCGGCGGCGCGCCGGCGCTGGGGTGGCCACGGCCACCCCAGAGGAGAGACAGGGAGGGGGCAGCAGCCCCCTCCCTCCAACAGGCCACGGCCAGGGCCTGTTGCCCTGGCCGGGCCTGACTCTGGCCGCGGCAGCGCGGCCAGAGGGGGAGCCGGGGAGGCCACGCCGGCCCTCAGTGGCCGGCGCCGCCAGGGGTGGCCTCCGGCCACCCCCAAAAGAGAGGGGGAAGGGAGGGGCTCCGCCCCTCCTCCGCCCACGCACAGGGGGCCAGCAGGCCCCCTGGCCGCGCCCCGCCGCCGGCGACGCGCCGGCGGCGCTCAGCCCCCGCCGGGGCGCCGGAGGGGGAGGGGAGATGGCTGGTCGTCGGGCGCCAGGGGAGGAAGGAGAAGGGGAAAAAGAAATGGAAAAGGAAAAGAAAAAAGAAAAAGAAAAAGAGAGAAAAAAAAAGGGATTTGTTGAAAAAAGGAAAGGGGAGAAATTGGTATATAAAAAGGAATTGATGTGATGGGGGGTGGTTGGTGATGTGATTGGAGAGGAGGGATGTCAGGTTGACTTTGAAAAGGGGAAAAAGGAAAAGAAATGGAGAAAGAGGAATTAAAATAATATTATTAAAATAGGGTAAAAATTCGACTGTTTCAAAATCTTTCCGAAAAATTCTCAAAAATAGAAAATAATATTTTAAGATGCTCGGTGAAATCGGATTTGAGAAATTCAATGTAGATTTTAAATTAAAAATCCTGAAATCTTCCGGCGGTACCGGTCGACACCAAAACCGGTGGATTTTCGATAAATTCTGAAAAATCTCGAAAAATGAATTTAGATAGAAAATGATATTCTAAGAAGTAAACTGAAAGCCGTTTTTGAAATTCAATCCCATTTGAAAACTAAAAATCCTGGAATCAGTCAGTGATACCGACCGACACCAGTTTTGGAGATTTTGCAAATAATTCTGAAAAATTCCAGAAAATCATGAAAAATCTAAAATATTGGAAAATGATGTTTAAAACTGAAATCGGTCAAATTGGATTATCAGAAATGCCAAATCGAGCGAAGCACTAGGTTCGGGCCCCCGGTTCAGACTAGGGCTGACTCCGAGTCCACGAATCCAAATCCAACACAAAACGATCACACTAATAATCATAAAACAAAAACAAATACAAGATAAATTAAAGAAATATGCTGGAAAAATCAGAATACGTATCTACGTACGTATTCCAGGAACGGGGTGTTACATTCCATCCACCTTACAAAAATTTCGTCCTCGAAATTTCGAAAGGGGAGGATGAACACGGAAGGAATAGGAATGAGGATTTATACCAATCAAGATATGAGTAACTGAGGATAATTCCCACAAATTGGCTGAATGATAAACCCAAGACTGAGACATCTCTGCACTACTGCCATATATATCCTCTGACGGTGTCATAATAATACTGAACTGACGTCTGCTCTTTCGGACTGCGAAGTATAGCTGATAGAATCCCTAGAAATCCATAGTGCTGAAATCCATAATATAAAATCTCTGAAAATCCATAGAAATCCATAATATAATATAAAGTCCCGCATGGCATGAAGCTGTCCTTGACAAAGAATCCATAGTAGAATTACCGATACTGCATACACACTATTTCTCCCGAATACCGAAGATAAAGAAAACCCCGATAATACTGAGCATGAATCAAGAAGACCAATAATTAAGAATTCCTGAATACTAGGCATTGCTATCTCTGAAAGACATAGCCAAGAATATAGAATAACCATGGAGAATTCTGAAGACTGACTTCTGAATGACAACCTGACTGCACATGAAACATTAAAGAGTACTCAATCTCTGCAAGGTTGGCCGAATGGATCGTTCATACGGATCACGGCAATAGCTCAGATACAACGAGAAAATTCTGTACATCGGATCCATGAAAACATACAAGGTAGAAGAAGTCCGAGGAACGGCTAGAGTGCTAAGCACTGAGGGGACTAGCCACGAACGGAACCAAGCCTAGGTAAGGCCATCGCGTAGCACATCTCGGGTGTTAAGCATTAGGGTGCAGCGGAGCTAACGCTCTGCGAGGCTCACACATGGTGGAGCTCACGCAGCGAAGCCAGCGCGTAACACAACGCTAAATGCTAAGCACCAGGGTGCAGCAAAGCCCACACCCGGTTAGGTCCACAGGTGACTAGAACACAACCCTCGCTTGGCGAGGCTAGCGTTGTCCGTAGTCCATCAAATCAATAAAAACTGCCAGAAGTTGGCGGCTCTGAGAACACGATCAAGAATCACAATAATCGAAACGAGTCCCGAATGCTGTCTCCATAACCCTGTCCGACAGAAGCTCTAAATCTGAAATACTGTTCCATACCGATGTTCCTCATGTAATGATACGGTCTGTCTGATTATACAAGTGATGACTACCCCACTTGCTATGCTAATTTCCCGTGATATATCCATAAGTACAAGAATAGAATGTGAGGCCGAAGAACCATCCAATATAAGACCAGGTGATGCACCAGAGTTAAGAATACCAGAACATAATGATAGCGAACCACATCTGTCTTGCTGCTATCCTACCAGTTTATCCATATCTTGAGTTGGTATAAGAATGAAAGGAACCGGAAATGGAAAAGGATGGAAGAGATTCAAGAATCAAGAGAAGGACGATCAAGAGGGATTAGGTAACTTTGTACTTGCAGTTGGATTTATAACCACGACTCATGCATTGTACCAAGGATGTGAGAGCCTAGGCTCTGATACCACCCTGTAACGCCCCGATCCGGAGGGTACGGAGACGTTACTGCGACGTATATACGAAGGTCGGAATACCCTAACGTATATACGCTAAGCATCAATACAGGCAGGGGTCAGAGTACGGAAGCACAGTGGTGATATACAATCCAGCAATAATAACACCAGTACATAGTTATCACAAGGCATGATATAATATCTGAAGAATATATGATCACTAAGAGGCACAAAAGCAGGATGCACAATATGAAATACTGGAAAGTACTCACGAGAGGGAAGATGAAAATCTCGCGAGCCGATCATGAAGAGGCTGGAAGGAGGGTCTGGACAGGTTACTGCTAATCCACGCTCCTGCTGCGCGCTCTGATCAGGTACAGCAAGGCTAAGTTCAGACTCCAAGATCTGGACATGAGAATCCAGGGTTGTTAGCAACCCCAGCGAGTACAAAGAATAAAGCCAGATGGCGTGCATAACAGGCACACGTGTACATGGTCAAGTGATGTGGTCCAGGCACGCAGGTACAGGAAATGACAAGTAACATAAAGGAAAATGACAGTAAATCCGAGATCAAGTAAATATATGTATATCAATAATTCTGAGCTGGAAAACATGCATGGAAAACGGTATAGAGAGCATAGGTATACATAATCATGCGACAAAATATGGCAATATGTGAAAAATACACTAAACACGCGATAAATAAGTATGGACAATTCTAGTTGTATAAGCTCGGATTATGGATTCATGGGGTGATACGTCAAGGGGATAATCCAAACGAGGAAACCCTCATCTATATACCTTTATCTCATGTCATCGTAATCTAAGCACATACAACCTGAGTTACAAGGTGGTCATAACATAATACTCATAAAACAGGAAATCCGATATAAAGTCCGGAACAAGTAATTATGGTAAGGCACATCACAGATTCATAGCCGTTTAAGTTGCAGGCTTTAGTATGCGTCCCATTCCACATACCTCTACTTACAACTTAAAGAGCCGGTTATTACGACACTTTATTATTACTCGTCTTACCCTGATATCTAGCTATGTGAACTAGCGTCCCAACGCACATAGATCCATATCCGAGTAAAACAAGGTTGTTATTGGAAACTAGCGGGGTATCAACGAACTATGTTTACAGTGGGTCCCGTACATACCCGGGACCACGGCCCAGGATTGTTCCGTTGCATGGTAACGGAAACCAGCCGCAAGGCTAACAGGAGGGACTTATGTATGCCCTTATCATGATGGTACCAGTAATGAGGGAGCCAGCTCTCCCCTCGGTCCCCTGGAGGCCCACAGGTCAGACCGGAACATGTAGTTGCACAACATTCCTAAAAGCCACTGTAAACACGAACACATATTGATATCCGCATGTTTCCCCCGACCCAATACAAGTTGGTCCTTTTTAGGATTCATTAGTTTAATTATCACTTTACGGGAATAACTGGAACAGGACATGATCAGGAAATCAGGAGTACATAAGTACTATATAGTCAGGTCACTGCATATAAAGCAGGAATACAAGTCACTGATCAGGATACAGGATAATAAAGTAAAGTTCCCGTAAAGGTGATAATCACAAGTCAAGTTATCATGCTGGGTGTTAAGTGATAGCATGACAGAATGATGATATTTAATAAACAACCAAGCATATCAAGGATTGATAATAGTCAGGTTAAGTCATGGCATAACAAAAAGGGTCTTGATGTCAGGTCTAGGTATTTATACCATATGAAAGCATATCATATACCGGGTGTCAGGAGCAGGTGTCAAGTGTGACATATCAAGAATCAATGTCTAATATAAAGTGATAAGTGTAGCAAGACAAGTACCGGGGTCAGGTATCACATGTCATATATATAGCATGGCAAGTATCAGTATCAGGTGTCACATATAGCATGGCAAGTATCAGTGTTATATATCATGCATCAACTACAGCATGGCAAGTGTCGGTATCATATATCATGTATCAAATATGGCAAGGCAAATACCGGTGTCAGGTACCATATGTCAAATACAACATGATAAGTACTGGTATCGGCATCATATGTCAAATATAGCATGGTAAGTATCAGTATCATCTATAACATGGCAAGTACTGGTATCCGGTATCACATATCACATATAGCATGGTATATAACAACACAAGAATATACTCGCATAATGATAAGATAATTGCATGCTAAAATAACTGTACTCGCATAGTGGCAAAATAAATGCATGCTAAAAATAACTGTACTCGCCTCAATACCGGAAAAACCGCGAGAAATCCCGAAACACCAGAAATCCGAGCACAACACCAATCCATATATTAAAATATATTTTATTATTATTTTAGAGAGAGAAAGAGGAGAGAGAAAGAGTTAGAGAGAGAAAGAGAGGTTTAGAGAGAGAAAGTCTAGTGAGAGAAAGAGAGATTTCTAGAGAGAGAAAGAGAGATTTCTAGAGAGAGAAAATCTAGAGAGAGTGATTTCTAGAGAGAGAATCTAGAGGGAGAAAGCCTAGAGAGAGTTAGGATTTTTAGAGAGAGAAAGTGTAGAGGACTAGAGTGAGAGAGAGATTTAGAGAGAGAGAGAGAGTAAAGAGAGGAGAGAGAGAGAGATGAGAGAGAGATAGGAGAGAGAGATGAGAGAGCACAGAACAGGTCAGGGGGCAGCAGCCCCCCGCACAGGCCCAGGGGCTTCCAGCCCCTGGCCGGGAACGGCCGCCGGCCGCCGGCGAAATGCCGGCGGCGCGCCGGCGCTGGGGTGGCCACGGCCACCCCAGAGGAGAGACAGGGAGGGGGCAGCAGCCCCCTCCCTCCAACAGGCCACGGCCAGGGCCTGTTGCCCTGGCCGGGCCTGACTCTGGCCGCGGCAGCGCGGCCAGAGGGGGAGCCGGGGAGGCCACGCCGGCCCTCAGTGGCCGGCGCCGCCAGGGGTGGCCTCCGGCCACCCCCAAAAGAGAGGGGGAAGGGAGGGGCTCCGCCCCTCCTCCGCCCACGCACAGGGGGCCAGCAGGCCCCCTGGCCGCGCCGCGCCGCCGGCGACGCGCCGGCGGCGCTCAGCCCCCGCCGGGGCGCCGGAGGGGGAGGGGATGGCTGGTCGTCGGGCGCCAGGGGAGGAAGGAGAAGGGGAAAAAGAAATGGAAAAGGAAAAGAAAAAGAAAAAGAAAAAGAGAGAAAAAAAGGGATTTGTTGAAAAAAGGAAAGGGGAGAAATTGGTATATAAAAAGGAATTGATGTGATGGGGGGTGGTTGGTGATGTGATTGGAGAGGAGGGATGTCAGGTTGACTTTGAAAAGGGGAAAAAGGAAAAGAAATGGAGAAAGAGGAATTAAAATAATATTATTTAAATAGGGTAAAAATTCGACTGTTTCAAAATCTTTCCGAAAAATTCTCAAAAATAGAAAATAATATTTTAAGATGCTCGGTGAAATCGGATTCGAGAAATTCAATGCAGATTTCAAATTAAAAATCCTGAAATCTTCCGGCGGTACCGGTCGACACCAAACCGGTGGATTTTCGATAAATTCTGAAAAATCTCGAAAAATGAATTTAGATAGAAAATGATATTCTAAGAAGTAAACTGAAAGCCGTTTTTGAAAATTCAATCCCATTTGAAAACTAAAAATCCTGGAATCAGTCAGTGATACCGACCGACACCAGTTTTGGAGATTTTGCAAATAATTCTGAAAAATTTCAGAAAATCATGAAAAATCTAAATATTGGAAAACGATGTTTAAAACTAAAATCGGTCAAATTGGATTATCAGAAATGCCAAATCGAGCGAAGCACTAGGTTCGGGCCCCCGGTTCAGACTAGGGCTGACTCCGAGTCCACGAATCCAAATCCAACACAAAACGATCACACTAATAATCATAAAACAAAAACAAATACAAGATAAATTAAAGAAATATGCTGGAAAAATCAGAATACGTATCTACGTACGTATTCCAGGAACGGGGTGTTACAAACCCCCTTGCGCCTTCACCCCATCCCCTGAGCGTCGCACACCCAGATCTCGTGTCACGCTCGCAACTCCAATCCAATCCCACAGCCCGTGCTCTCTCCCTTAACCGCACCACCTCATTGGTTGTCCTCCCCTATCTACAACGCACACCACAGCCCTTATCTCCCTTGCCATGTACACCACAGAGTCGCAAGCCATCCTCTCCACCACCCATGACCACAGCACACCCCACCCGGAGCTCCTCTGGCCAAGCATGGCGTGCAATCGCCCGAAGCCCTCCTACTTGCCGAACTCCTCAACCAGGAGTACCAGCCGAGGACAGCCCAACAGCCGTAATGCCATCTCCTTAGCAGCGCCGACGCCATCACCTGGCCGTGAGCCACCCAAGCCAGGCCACGCATCCACCGAAGCGCGAGCATGCGGCCACTAACGCGAGCAATGCCCCGGACTCCAACAGCCCATGCACGACAGCGACAACAACCAAGGCAAGCCATGCACCAACCTTAGCATCTTCCTCTGAGCCATCTTTCGTCTCTCTGTGTGTCGTCGTTGATCGTCGTCGGTGAGCGCGAATGCAACCACGCCCTTCACGGTGAGATCCTCTATCCATCGACATCCTCCACGGCCCCCGACGCCTCCACATGAGCCTCCGTCGGCGCGCCACAAGTCGCCCCGAGTTAAGTGCATTAATATGTGTAGGGGTAAACTTGTAATAATATGGAATGTGTTTAATTGTGTATGGATATGTGCGTGAGTGTGGTTGTGGTATGCATGCATGTGTATGCATGTATTTATGCATGGATGTGTGCATGTATGGGTTTTAATTCATGTAAGTGTCTTTAATTTAGTTGTGTTTTAATTAATATATAGTATGTCATGAATTAAATGTGTGTTGGATATTAATTGTATGGATGGGTAGTGTGTTAGTGTTTTAGGTGTGTCATGTAAGTGTGTGTGTGTGTGTGTGTGTGTGTGTAGGTGTATGTATGTGTATATTTGTATATGTATGTATGTGGGTATACACGTACGTGTATATGTGTACACGTGTATGTAAAGTGCATGTGCACATATGGGTAAGAGTGTATTTATATGTATTATATGTGTTTGGTTACGTGTTACAGTGTTTCGGACCCGTTCGGTGAGACCCGAACCCAGCTACAGGAGACCCGAACCCAATTCGGATTTGTGGCCGTTATGGACCCGATACAATGGCGATTCGAAAATCGATTCATAGAAAGATCCGTAAATCAGTAGCAGTTCATGCAGTAAAGACCAGACGGTGATTCGCATCCAAAATCGCGTCATTTCATATGAGTATTTATTCTTGTATATTTACCGTTGTTGGTATGCATTTACATGTTACTCTTATCATTTCATTTGACTTTCTGTTATATTTTATCAGTTTGATTACTTGTATCACTTCATGAGACATCAATGATTGTTCACTTTATTTATGTAGTTGATATGAGCCTGTATCAGCGTCATTCATGTGTTAGTAGTTTGTCGTTGTTGGTTTAGGCCTAGTAGTGATATACCTTAGACTATGACTCATTTGATCTACTGGTTAGTTGGCCCAGTTCATATTTGAGGGCAGATGACATATTTCATGTAGAGTACTTCTCAGACTTGTTATTCTTTCTTTTGGTAATAACTTAGGTGATGATTCATTTAGGTATTGACAACGGATTTGTTATGATGTTACTTTACTAAGAGATTGGATTTCTTGATGCTTGGATTAGTGTATGGACTTAGTTGGAGTTTGAGCTGAACTGGAATTTATGTTATTTACATTGGATATTGATCAGTATTTAGATGTGCCCAATGTCGTTGGATTGCGACCAGATGTGCGGATATCTTACCTTTGACTTCGATATGTGATATCATATTAGTTTTAGATTATTAGGTGCAAGGGTTCCTGGATGTATCAACTGATTATATCATTTGAGTATGGATGAGTTGTTGGTATTGACTTAGAAGTGAACTATTCTAAATTGCAGTTGTTTGAGGATGTTTCCTCTTTAGATATGATTTCAGTATGTATTGACCTAGTTGGTCTCAAGGACATATCATATGCTTCATGTTTAGTTATTGATTACTTCAGTTAATAGAGATTGAGTTATTATGATAGTGACCTAGTCGATATCGGTGATCTTGTACTTCAGAGTTATCGGATAGCAGTCATCACTTCATCAGTTATTGGTGAGATTATTTGTTGGTGATCATATGATGTGTTCAGAGTTTATAGGAGTTGGTAGATATCTTATCAGTTACCAGTTGTTAGTGACACCATTGTGTTAGTGGCTATATCTCCAGTATCTTATTTCAGATGTCAGATATTAGTTGTCAGCTACTCAGTTATCAGATATCAGTTGTCAGATTATAAGCTATTACTGTCATCACTAGTTGTTGGAGATATCAGTTACTCTTAATAATAACTCATATTGTTACTTGTTAATAAAAGACACCATAACCCGGGGAACAGGGGTAATTGCCTGATGATGCATGTCATGTATTTTGGGAGGACTTATTATGGTACCGAGTTGTGGATTCCAACCATGGGGAACCAAGGTAGTACTGGCTATCTAGTTTTTTAGTTGTCAGTTGTCAGGGTTATGCCCAGATTACGGCGCCACACAATTTGGCTTTTCATGTGGGGCTGTGGTCTTCAGTTATTAGACCTTTGCGGGTTGTCCTAATTTAGCGCCAGGGGTGTTAGACCGTGGTACCGGGCATACACGGTACCCTTTCAAAACACATGCACTACATTGGCAGGCAGTTACAATAATGATAACTTTGTTTGATATGTGGGAAAACGGCTGTGGTATGGGACACAGCTAAGTACTATATTAGTTAGGTTAATAATAACCAACCAGACTAGTGACATATGTTAGGTTACACATCTTGACATCAGTTTTTGTTTACAGTTGTAACAGTTACCTTTTATCTACATACATTTTGTTATTCAGTTATCCTTCAGTTATTTGTTTATCATATTATTTAGTTATCTTATGTTTGTAGTTTATCTTGTTTTTATTCTATGCACATTGTTTATATGCACGGGTACTTCTTTTTAGACACACTCACTAGGTCGTTTTCTGACGACCCTGAATTTGTACGTCCAGATATTGGACGCTTTCTTATATTGTTCAGGTGATCGATGAGACCGTTCTCTTTACGAGGAGCTGGAGTTTCTCTCTTTTGGTTCCGGTATTCTTATCTTTCTTGCCTTCCTGTTATTTCCTGATTCTCGATATATTGGATTCAGTTGTTATTCCAGTTCTTTATTTATATGATATCATGTGTGGTTACTTATATATTATATTGCAGTAATCATGATTCATTATAGTTTTGATTTATAGCTTGTTTCGGGTTACTTAAGGCTTAGCGCATATACGTGAGGTATTTTCCTTGCGTATATGCGTCGCCGACTCGCGTCGCGTCTCCGCTTCAGTGTATTTTGGGAAGTGGGGCGTGACAAGTTACAGAAGTTCAGATTTTGGATTCATTAGATTGATACGTCGAGGGGATAATCTAAACAAGAAAACCCTCATCAATATACCATATATCCTATGTCATCATCATCTGAGTTCATACAACCTGAGTTGCCCTCGGCATAGCAGAATAGGAATGTCAGGAGCAATTATTGTGTCACAAAGATCATATACATGTGATGGATAGGATAACTTAATTGTACAATAATAACAATCAGTGTCACCTGTTATTCTAATCATTTCCTTTCAGTGTCCTATACCACTGGCAGTTCACACCGAGCTCACACTCCGGTAGAACCCAATCCGAACCCTGATATTTGGACACCATTATTCAGATGAGGAAGTGATTCAATAACACCCGCTCTTGATTTTATTATTGTTTGGTAATTAAGTTATATTGATGCATGCTCATGTGTTGAGTCACAAGCATGCCAGTACAATCAGTAAATAAGAGTTCAGAAAATTCCATGTAGCAATCTAGAACCATATTTAGTAAAACAAGACGTCCAGCTCAAGTTATACATCAAGAATTGTTGGATATAATAACAGGACAAGTCATGTGCAGGAGTAAGTTAATGTGCCACAATTTAGATTATCCAATAATAAACATCAATACCGTCTGATATTTCAATCATCTCCCCACCAGTGTCTCTCACCACTAGTAGTTCGTACTAAGATGTGTACTCCAATAGAACTCATTTGGATCTGATATGTGAGTACTAGTACCCGAACGAAGGAGAGACCAAATATCCCACATTCCTAATATTATTATTGTTACGTGTCAGGTGCTGGATCAGGAAGGCAGAAAAATCACGGACGCGGTAGTGGATACCTAGAGGTGGCCCCCACCACGTGTGTGGCGTGGCACTTTGGTCCACATGGTTCTTTGCTCCACACCATATGCATTTTGGGTAACAAGTGCAAAGAGGACGCAATATGGATACCTAGAGGTGGTTCCCCATGGATAACAAGAGATGGCCCCCACCACGTGTGTGGTGTGTCACTTTGCTCCCTGTGGCACTTAGCTCCACTCGCCGTCCCTCTGCGTTCAGGTACATGAGATGTGATACGGGTAACAAGTCAGGAGTCAGATATAAGTTGTCGGGTGATTAACAGGTCAGGTGACATGATACCGAAAAAGATATAATTAAATATTTCAAACTCTTCAAAACCAGCAAAAGAATATTTAGAGCATGTTTGTCAAGCACAATCAAGCGGAGCTATGCAAGCTGGAGGCACATCTAGTGAACAGTATTTAATCACTAAAACGCGTGGCGGAGCTACTAAGATGATTCGGCTTAAAATGCGAGTTTAAAATCTGGCAGAGTTCCGCTTAGAAAAATCTAGTAATAAAACGCTGAATGCTAAGCACGCCCATCAGGTGGAGTTGAGAGACCCAGAGGGTCTAAGCGCACTCCTCTTTCGAGGAAGTGGGTGAAAGCTTGGAGGCTGAAGTACCTACAGTAGGTGTTAGTACCAAACACGCATGTTAAACACGATAACAGAACATGACAGGGAATAATGACAAGCGATCAAACACGCGAAGCTAGACAAGCTGGAGCGAGGCTAGCATACAGTGCTAGAGAATATCACACTCGGTATAGTTACCACTCGTGACGATGCCACGATAATGTACAGCTATGCTCACGACGTAACTACACTCGAGCGGAGTTAGCAAGAAAGCGTTATGCAATCAACTCGCCTACCAAGCAGAGCATGAGAGCCCAGAGGCTAAATGCAACCCGAAGGTTGTGTATAGAAAGCCTGGAGGTTGAACGCAGCCTGAATGCGGGGTATAGTACCTGCAAGAGTTTTAGTGCCGAACACACGCATATAATAATGCAGTAATAGGCAACATCAAAGGCATGACATATGTACAGGAAGTAAACTACTCTAGTACAAGCATTCGTCGTAGGCATAATACATGTACAGTCCTAAGCATTCAGCCACATACAAATACAAATGCACAGTACAAAATAAAGTACAGTTTACAACACAGGATAATAAATACCTAAATCCCCGAAAATACAACTCAACCCGTCGAAGCGGGGAGACCAAAAAAAAAGAGGTGAGAACACTCGCCTATAAATGTTCAGAAAACACTGTAAATTCCTGAATCCCAAATCAAGTGTACACACCACCAATATAATATATATATATAGGAAGATAGAATAAGAGAGGGGAGAGAGGAGAGAGAAGCCAAGAAATAAGGTATTGCAGGAGAGAGAGTCAAAGAGAGAGAGTAAGAGAGAGAAAGAAGTGAATAAAGAAAGAGAGAGGGGGTTTAGAAGAAGGGGCTCAAAGCCAGGGGTTGTGGGCCCTGGTGGTACTGGCTGCACCAGCTAAGGAGAAGGCGCCGCTGGCCAGGGGGCGGCGTCGGCAAGGAGAGAGAAAGGAAAAAAAAGGGGTGAAGGCGGAGTGGTGGTAGTGGGTTTGGTGAAAGAATTAGCGAAGGAAGGAGGTTGGTGGTTGTTGTATGAGGAGATGGAGGTTGTGGTGATGCTAGGGTGGTGGAGATGGCACCGGAGGGGAGAGGTGATCGGCGGTAATGGTGGTGAGGTCGGTGGTGGCTTGGAGGAAGGAGATGGTGAGGATGATGGTGATGAAGATGAGATGGTGGAGATTAAAAATGATGATGGGGAGAAGGTGATGGAAGATGTTGGTGGAGGAGTAGGGGTGTGGATGTTGGCTGTCGGAGGTAGGGGGTTTACCAGAATGGGTCGCCGAAGGAAGGAGGAGGTCGTCGGGGCTTCGTGGTGGTGGTTGGTTGGGGAGAGAGAGAGAGAGAGAGAGAGAATTGAGAAGTGAAAGAGAGTGAAAATGAGAAGGTGACTGAGAAATGAAAGAGAGATGGAAACTGTAAGGGAGAGGAAGAGAATTTGGGAGGAAGAAAGGGGTGTTGTCACTGGCTGCGGGTTGAGGAAGAAGAAAGAAAAGAAAAAGAAAAAGAAAAGAAAAGAGAAGAGGGGAAATATAAAAAAGAAGGGGAGAAGATATTTTGAGTAAATGTGTAGTAGAGAATAAAAGGAGAAAAGAAAAGAAAAAGAAAAGAAAAAAGAAGGAAAAAAAAACGTGGATGAGAAAAACGAGGAAGGAAAGAAAAAGAAAGAAAAGAAAATACATAAATAAAACTCTGGATCTGTGAAAATCTCAAGAACACCAGAAATGCCGAAAATAGAGTAATCCAAAAAGGTCCCAAAAAATTTTAAAAATAGCAAATATTATTGATGAAATCAAATTCCAGAAATTCAATCCCGTTTTCAAAATAAAAATCCTAAAAATCTATCGGTCGACACCAAAACCGGTCGACACCAAAACCGATCGAACTTCAATAAATTCAGAAAAATTCCTAAAAATGTATTAAGGTAGAAAATATGATTTTAAGAAATAATATGAAAGTGGATTTTAGAAATTCAACTCTATTTATAAATTAAAAATCTTGGAATCGACAAGCGATACCGGTCGACTCCGGATCTTATCGAATCTTGATAAATTCAGAAAAATCCCCAAAAATGTGTTCAGAAAGAAAATAAGATTCTAAGAGGTACTGTGAAAGCAGTTTTCATAAATTTAACTCTATTTATAAATTAAAAATCTAAAAATCGATCAGCAGCACCAATCAATATCGATTTTGAAGGTTTTTCAATTTAATTTAGAAATTTTTTTAAAAATCATGAAAAATCTAAAATATTGAAAAATGATGTTTGAAACTGAAACCGATCAAATCTGACTACCAGAAAGGTCAAAGAGATCAATATACTGGATTGGGTCCTCAGTTCAAATTAGGGCTGACTCCGAGTCAGTTAATCCGGTTCCAAAGCAAAACAATCGCATAAATAATCTTAAAACAAAAATAAATACGGAAAGTAAATCAAAAAATACGATAAAAAAATCAGACCAAGTATCTAAGTACATATTCCGGGAATGAGTTTTACAAAAAACATCACAGTATATTCGAAAAGTGGCCATCTTCATTGTTAAACTTTTTGTGCGAAAACCAACCATTCTACTCGCTTCTCCTTCTCCTCGAAAGTTGCATGTACATTCACTAAAAACACTCGAGTAGTATTATTTATTTACAAATGATAGATAAATAAGAGCATAAAATATGATAAAATCGTGTTAATCAAACTTCCATTAATGCAACACGACAGTTGTTGAACTCACGATTCTTTTCCCGCATTCTTTCTGTCTTTTTCTCTACTTCTGCATGCAACAGCCTTACCTCTTTGCGAATGAGATTTTCTAAGTTTATAAAGGCTCTCTGCCATTCTATGCAAATCCTCCTAGTGAGCAGAAGCCTAATGAAATAATACAGAGTTAACAAGTATTCAATAGAGTTCAATTTGGACGAACAACAATATAAGAGTTTGAAGAAAGGAAAAAGTTCAAGACATTACTTCCAATTGAACTTCCTAGATGATTTTTTTCAAAATGGAGTTCGTGGACTATGACCTATTATACTTTTTCTCTTTTCATGTCTCGTCCGCAGGTGACTGGACATACTTCTCATAGGTGAGAGGAGGTGCTGGCGTGGTGATCGTTGCCAATCACACTTGCTTGAATCACCCTTGAATCTGCTTGATGAGTTCATAGCAGCATTGTAACGCCCCGATCCCGCAGGTACGGGGACGTTATGGCGACGTACATACGCGAGGCGAAAACAACCTCATGCGTACGTTAAGCCTTAGCACAGGGAATCACCTCCATAAACATAATAGTTCCAGCAGGAATTAAGTACAAGAATACCTGCAGAAAGGGGTTAGTGATTAAAAACAGGGATAAATGAGATAACAGAAATAAAATTACCAAGATACCTATAAAGAGTCTCGATGAGGAATCTCCTATGTGACTCCAAGGCACTATCTGATAATACGGTAGCTCGGATCTCCAACCTGGGCATGCAAACCCAGGGTCGTCAGAAAGCGACCTAGTGAGTGGTAAAATGAAGGAGGCAGTAATATATACAACTGTGATACAAGCATGATATATAATACATCGTCATATGCTTGTACACTCTTATGACATGTAGTGTATCACAGTCACGTGACATGCATACTGAGCCATAGATATACGATGACACTACACTGTTACTAGACAATTATGCTAGACACCGTTACGGTAAGTCACAAGACATGGTATTACACGATACACGGACCACTGGTATTACATGGATTAGTGCTCTGCAGACTTATGACTACACATCTATGTTCCACGAGTACGGATAACATTCCATATTATTGTTATTATCAAGATACCGATGTGTTATACGGATTATTGCTACTCATTTATGTTTCATGGGTACACGGATATACCAATGCACGGACTACCGCATGTCATATTATTATCATCGTCACATGGATTCTCGGCATAGCACTGTTACACATGCATGTATGGTTTCTTTATTCTTGTCATATGGATTCCCGCTCAGATTACATGTATTATTATTCCATGTTACCGTATTCATGTTATATGATTGTTTCCTGTCACTGATATGAATATTCCCGTTACTGGACATGAGAGCTGTTGATATGCTATATGTGAAATAATAATAATAATAAATACTGACATAGACAACTCGGACACAGTCATTCTACTTGCACAGCAGCTGCCACTCGGGCCACTAGGTCGTCATATGTTTGTACACTCTTATGACATGTAGTGTATCATAGTCACGTGACATGCATACTGAGCCATAGATATACGATGACACTACACTGTTACTAGACAATCATGCTAGACACCGTTACGGTAAGTCACAGGACATGGTATTACACGATACACGGACCACTGGTATTACATGGATTAGTGCTCTGCAGACTTATGACTACACATCTATGTTCCACGAGTACGGATAACATTCCATATTATTGTTATTATCAAGATACCGATGTGTTATACGGATTATTGCTACACATTTATGTTTCATGGGTACACGGATATACCAATGCATGGACTACCGTATGTCATATTATTATCATCGTCACATGGATTCTCGGCATAGCACTGTTACACATGCATGTATGGTTTCTTTATTCTTGTCATATGGATTCCCGCTCAGATTACATGTATTATTGTTTCATGTTACCGTATTCATGTTATATGATTGTTTCCTGTCACTGATATGGATATTCCCGTTACTGGACATGAGAGCTGTTGATACGCGATATGTGGAATCCCACATCTATTGTTCCCGTTTCCTGTTATATTATTCCCGTTATATTGTTCCCATTTCCCGTTATATTGTTCTATGCTATCAACAGAGCTCAGGTCCAGTTATCATGTTACCCGTATCATGTATTTATTCTTGTTACATTGTATACTTGACATATAAGATAATAAAGATAACTTGGGTATGGGGGAGACTTGACGGTTGATTAGATCATATCGGGTGGATGTCTGGATCCATTGTTTGTCCCACTGCAGGGGACGGGGTAGTGCTGGCTACCGTCTGTTACTCATGAGCATCCGTTATTGTTTTAGCTCATTGAGATTCCCGTTACATGTTACAGCTCTAGCGGGCTGGCCCTGGTCTCAGCAGCCAGGGGTCTGTTTAAGGCCGTTGTCCCGGGTATGCACGGGATACACCCACCCGATAAGAGCTCCTCGACCAGTTGGTTTCCAATTAACATAATAAAATAGTATACACGATAGTGACGTCGGGAACACTTGTTATTTGGTCACTCTCTCGTTTGGATAATGGTACCCGTATGCCATGTCCGGATGGGTTCGACTGGAGTGCGGGCTCCAGTATGAACTGCCAGTGGTATGGGACACTGGAAGAGATTGATTAAAATACCAGGTGGTACTGATTGCTTCTATTGTCTAAAGAACATGACTTGCCTGATACATGTATACTATTGTGTAGATGTACTTGTTAC
The DNA here is from genome assembly GCA_038442645.1 of Agave tequilana. NCBI lineage: Eukaryota > Viridiplantae > Streptophyta > Magnoliopsida > Asparagales > Asparagaceae > Agave > Agave tequilana. The sequence goes on along the minus strand of JAVJIF010033698.1, from coordinate 86,854 downwards.
TGTTCATGATACTTTTTCCGAATAGATGTACTTGTTACTGTTCATGATACTTTGTCCGATATCATGTTAACTGTATACTTGTTACTTTACCCGGTACATGTTACACTGTCTGTAGTGACATACTTCTTATGTACATGTATGATCTGCATTGCATATATTCTGTTTTCTATATAGCAGATATCATTATCGTATAGGCACAACACAGTATTATGGTTATAGTGCATATGCCCATCTACATGTTCACTTCTACCACGTCACCACTCGCATGTTCATTTCTATCACGTCACCATTTACTCTATAAACTGGACACGACTATAAACATGACCCGATGATAACTAGCTAGGTAGTGGTGGTAATAAAAGAGGACATGTTTATCTATTTCTCCTGCTTATTATATCCTTATTATATGATACCACCAGTACGACATAATGTATTATATATCATGCTTGTATTACAGTTGTATATATTACTGCCTCCTTCATTTTACCACTCACTAGGTCGATTTCTGACGACCCTGGGTTTGCATGCCCAGGTTGGAGATCCGAGCTACCGTATTATCAGATAGTGCCTTGGAGTCACATAGGAGATTCCTCATCGAGACTCTTTATAGGTATCTTGGTAATTTTATTTCTGTTATCTCATTTATCCCTGTTTTTAATCACTAACCCCTTTCTACAGGTATTCTTGTACTTAATTCCTGCTGGAACTATTATGTTTATGGAGGTGATTCCCTGTACTGAGGCTTAACGTACGCGTGAGGTTGTTTTCGCCTCGCGTATGTACGTCACCATAACATCCCCGTACCTGCGGGATCGGGGCGTTACAGAGTGGTATCAGAGCCTAGGTTCACACCTGGTGTGGGTAACCACCTAGGTTACTACTTGGGCTCTTACCAACAGTACAATCAGGTTCAGATGAACTTATCTGTATCTGAATTTGGGATTCCAGCAACGAGTACAAGAATACCATGTTATTGACAATTCATTCTCTGTCCTATTCCTTTCTGATAGTTAGCAACCAGAATATTTGATTTCCTTCTTGCTTTCTTTTCATCTTCTTGCTTCCAATCCATTATTGTTCGTTCACTACCATACTTCTCCATCCCGAGGTCCTTAGAGATAGCAGAGTGCGCAGCGGAAGTGGCGTGGACCCGTAACATTTAGGCTTTGGGGTTGGAAATATTGTTCTCCCACCTGATTTGAAATTTCGAGGACGAATTTTTTATAAGGTGGGGAGAAATGTAACCCCCTGATCCCTGATGTACGTATCACAGTATCAACACGCGATACGACGTATAATGTTAATTTGACCTTTCTGGTAGTTATATTTAGCTGATTTCAGTTTCAAAAATCATTTTCTAATATTGTAAATTTTTCAGGATTTTCTGGAAATTTTCTGGATCATTTTGGAAAATCTCCGTAATCGGTGTCGACCGATACCGATAATCGGCTCTATGATTTTTAATTCACAAATGGAGTAGAATTTTTAGAATCCGCTTTCACCATGTGTCTTACAATCGTATTATCTACGTTAGGATATTTTTGGGGATTTTTCTGAATTTACTGAAAATCCGGCCAAACCGGTGTCGCCCGGTATCGGCGAGATGCTCCGGGATTTTTAATTTGCAAACTAGATAGAATTTTTTCAAACCGTTTTCATATTACGTCTCAGGATAATATTCTCTATTTTCTGTAATTTTGGGCACCGTTCGGAGTTAGTCAATTTTTGACCCAATTATAATATTCATTAAATAATATAAAAACCTTTTTCTTTTTCTTTCTTTTTCCCCTTCCTCTTTCTCCAACCTTCTCAAAATTCTCCACTGCCTCTTAACCCAACCGCCATATCTCTCTCCTCTTTTGTTTAAATATCTCCCTCCCCCCAACTCTCTCTCTAAAACTTTCCCTCTCTCAATTTTCTCTCCCCCCCTCTCTCTCCCCCCCTCCCCCCCCACACATAACGTTTGAAGGGGGTTGTCTGAAATTTACCCTTTATCTATTTTGGGGTTTTCCAATTTCAAATTGGATAGGTGCAGTTTGAATTCCACGAGGCAATGGTGATTTTCTGAAAACCCATCAAAATTGGTTGATCCCCATTGAGGTTTATACTAATGGCCATGCAAACTTGGATGGCCTTTTTGTTTGCGATCTCTGTTTCTTTCTTTCTGGCTCCTCTTCTTATTCGTCTTCTCCATTGGAATATGATTCGATTTTCCCTCCCTCTCTCTCTTGCTGACCGTCGGCGGCGGCCAGATCTGCCGCCGGCGGGGTCTCCCCCGCCGCCGGCCAGCGGCGCTGGCCGGCCATGGGCGCAGCAGCAGCGCCTCTGCTGCTGCTGCTGCTGCTGTGTGAGTGTGAGAGTGTGTGTGTGAGTGTGTGTGTGAGTGTGAGAGTGTGTGTGTGTGTTGTTGGGATGAACCCGAGCCCACTATAATCCTATGGGTTGATTGGAAACCCGTTACCCAATAAGCCCTAAACCCGACCCGTTACCCACTAACCCACTTCCACTTAAGGCATCGGGTTTGGGTATTGGATCCAAACCCGACCCGTTATGAGCCCAAACCCGCATCCAAATCCATTACAGGTAAAATTGCAGAAAACCCCCTGTTTCAATTTATTAATTGCATTTGAATTCCTTTTATTTACATATTTAACCCATTTCCGTTACTTTTAGTGTTCGGGCGATATCGGGAGCATCCGGACTCCGATTTGGATGATTCTGAATCTGTTGCGATCGTGAGAAAGAGAGCTACCTGCTTATGGCCAGTTTGTGAGTGTTTTTATTTTATAAATTATCTTTTATCATGTTTAGGGATAGGAATTGATTGCTTTCTGTGACAACTCATGATTATGGATAAAATACGGTAACTACTAATTATTAACTAGTAATGATTAGACATGCGTTGTAATAAGAATAACCTAGAATATTTTTAGGTATTTCCTGATTTAGAATAAAGATAAGGAGGTAATAGTAATAATAATAATAAATACTGACATAGACAACTCGGACACAGTCATTCTACTTGCACAGCAGCTGCCACTCGGGCTACTAGGTCGTCATATGCTTGTACACTCTTATGACATGTAGTGTATCACAGTCACGTGACATGCATACTGAGCCATAGATATACGATGACACTACACTGTTACTAGACAATCATGCTAGACACCGTTTACGGTAAGTCACAGGACATGGTATTAGATGATACACGGACCACTGGTATTACATGGATTAGTACTCTGCAGACTTATGACTACACATCTATGTTCCACGAGTACGGATAACATTCCATATTATTGTTATTGCATGTTCCTAGCTCAAAATCAATGCGTGTAGCTTTTTTTTTCTAAAGTTACACATAAATTCGATGTTTTCTTTTAAGGGTTTATTTGAACATTACAACCGGAAGGAAAAAGTTTCTATCTATTTGTTAATTCCAAATGAAATTTAATGTGGGCACAGTTTCAGTTTCGGCCCTCAATCTTGGGGAAGAAAACAGAGCTGATGTGGCTGGCAGTTCTAAGTAGTTATGATTCTGGCACAATCAATTTAGAAAAAAATTTGAAGTTGCAGTCAAACAAGAGAAGAAAAGAAATTCATTTGAGTTTCATTTTTCATTCCTTTTTCTTTCTTATCTTTCTAATGGATTATGGAATCAAACATTTTTTTTTTTTTTTTGAGCATTAGCATGTAATCAATTTGGATCTGAGACTCTTAATAATCCACTAACATTTTTTTTTTTTTTTTTTACGAGGGAGCCAATTCTCACTGCGCCGAATATAGGGGGTGTTTGGTTATAAGTGAGCGAGCTAATTTTCTCACTTTAAAAGTGTTACAGTTAATTTTGTGTTTATGTAAATCTCATTTGTAATAAGTTGTAACACAAAACAGTTAATTTTTTTTGATGATGTAAATCTCAATTGCATTCTAATTGCTCTGCATTTTTTATTTTTCTTAATTATTTTTTATTTAATATTATTTTGCGGTCAACTTTGTGGTGAACTTTTCCACTTCCACTTTCACATTACCATCTAAACACCGAAAAAGACATAACATTTTTCAAATCACACTTTGCAACAACATCCAAACACAGAAAAACTTACTAACTATTTCTCAAGTTTCAAAGGAAACTATTACCACTTCCTCACTTCTTCACTTTCTCACTTTTACTCTTATGGCTTGTTTGGTCGCAAGGAAGTGGGCGAAAGTAAGAAAATGAGGAAGTATAATTGCTCACTTCCCTATCTATCCAAACACCGAAAAAAATAAGAAAACCCTTTTTTCTTTTCTCCTCTCTTTTTTACACAATCATTTCCTCACTTTCATAATGCTATAGTTAATTTTGTGGCCATGTAAAACTCATTTGTAATAAGTTGTAGTACAAAACAGTTAATTTTTTGATCATGTAAATCTCACTTGCATTCTAATTACAGTCCATTTTTTGTTTTTCTTAATTAATTTTTATTTTAATATTATCGTGCGGTCAACTTTTTCACTTTCACTTCCATTATCATCCAAACACCGTAAAAGACATAACATTTTTCAAACCACACTTCTTAATAACATTCAAACATCGAAAAACTTACTAAATAATTTCTAAGTTCCAAAGAAAACTATCATCACTATTTCACTTCCTCACTTCCACCCTTAAACCAAACAGGCGCTTAACCAAACAGACACTAGATTTCTGCATTGCACTTGGAAGTTTCCGGAAGACGCCGGTGACTTGTGAGCTCTGGCGAGATAGTCAAAGCTCTCCAGTTGAGCTACACGTGTCACGTTTCAGTTGGACATGAGTCTCACGCCACGTCATTCGGAGTAAATGTTAATTTTCTGAGGGGGCATCATCTTATTTAATTTTTTCTATTTATTTGTGTTCTTTAATTTCCTCCTTTCCTAAAAGAACAGAACGCCTTCATCAAAAAATCCCCCGAAAACGTCCAGCGCGATGGCTTACGTCGAGAACGGTATCAATCTCTTCTCAAATCCTACTATTTTCTCTCAATTAATTGTTTAAAATCGAACCAAAGCTCTGATTCTTGCGAATCGCTGTCGTAATTGTGCTTTCTCTTCAGAATTCGATCAGCTCGTCATGTTTAGGGTTTTTTATTTGTTCTTTGTTCTGATCGTTTGTTTTACTATAGTTTTTTGCTCGCTGATCTGTTCAAATCATGATAGATTCGCTCTTTTTTGATTGTTTCATTGTCCTACATACCTTTTGTTTTGAGTTAATTCTAGAATTTATGTATCAAATGGAAAATTGAGGTGAGGGATCAACAAGTTTTCTTCGTAAGTGATATAATTGATGAGCTTGTGATCATCATGACGAAATGCATCGCATCGTTTCAGTTATGTGGGTAACAGTATTGCGCTCCTAGCACTTGTTCTAGGTCACTCATAAGATATGATATATGTTGAAGTATTTTCTTCTCATGATCGAACCTTAATTGGGGAAAGTGAGCTATTTTCCTTAGTATTATGTATCTCTTCTGAGTTCTGACAACAGAATGCATGAATGTGCCAAGATCCTGTTGTGGAGGTGGTAAATCAATCCTCATGGTGCAATAGGTAGTGAGAACATCAGACTTGGAGTGGATAGTTGTTTCAGGAGGTGAAGAATGAAAAGCTGAAATTAGGAGAAAATGGCAAAATGATATAGTCATACTTATTTGTTAGGAAAAGAGGGACTAGAAGAAGCTTTAGCTTGATTACTACACTAAAGTTTTACACATGGATCAAAAGATCATGGAGAGGATATGAATTTCTTTTGTTTTACTTGTTAATTTTTGGGTCACAGAGTTTTCCCTTAGGACAAGTGTTTTTGGATAGCCTGCCATTGCCTTTACTTCACATGTCGTTGGAGAAGTATATTGTTGAGGCACACCCAAAGTTGTTTTGATCCGTGATATGCTGATACACATCAGAAGGCACTCACTGGTGGTGTATCCTGCACAAGTGTGCTTCAGGCACAGCTTTAATTCTATATTATGTCTTGGTCATGAAGATTACAAATCTAGGGTAGGGCCCAACTGAAATTATAATTAAATCACAAAGTTATATAGAGAGTGGAGGATGGGAGTTAGGAAATAAAGTAGAAAGTATAAAGGATCACAGTGTCCATAAAATCCTTGTGTTTTCACATATGTAAGAACACATTTTTTGCATGTCCTCTTCCATAGCTTGCATCTGCTGTAGGTGTAGCTTTCCTCCTCCAGATTCTTCTCAGCTTGTCATTTTGATTTCTTTTTCCAACTTTTTTTTTTCATTTTACATTAATTTAAAGAAAGGAGCTGCCTCCTTTTTAATAGTGTTGTATGCATGCTTTGATTATTTCTGTTGTTGCTGCTCCTACTTGCTATTAGTGCTGCCTACTACGACTCTGATTATTACCATTGCCACTGCCATTATTGAGTCTATGATTGCTACTATGACTATGACTTCTATTGCTATTTCTGTTATACTACTACCACCACCATGGTACTTCTGACTGATATTCTTTTGACAAATGCTACTGCAACTATTACTACTGTTACTGTCACTCGTGCCACTATTGTTACTACTCCACTGCCGTTATTATTCTGTCATTTGAACTTTTTAAAGTCTCAGTGTTATACTTTCCTTAGATTAGCAATAGAGATCTTCAGTTTGTCTTTATTTTACTAGATATACTATTTTGTCTTTATTTTACTAATAATCTGAAACCATTAAAATTTTTAAAATCAGTTGAAAGATTACACCCTGCACGTAGACGTTTATGTGTTGCTTTACTAAGTATCCAACACTTGAACCTTTTTCTGTAGTCCAGTGGGGTTCTTGGAGTGGAACTCATGAACTGCATGCATCTATGTTAGTTGTGCTATACTCTGCATTCTGTTAACTGAAAGAATCTCATCTATTGCATGTATATCTCTGGTGTGATTCTTGATGCATCCAAGACTTATTCAATTATTATAATTTTTTCTCCTGGAAGAGCAGATCCTACCATTCTACTCATTATTTTATTATTATTAGAACAATTCAGTATTTTGAAATTCGACTTTATACATCAAAGTTCCCTAAGATCGCTCATTATGTTCCAAAAAGAAGTTTTCTACATCTTGGACTGATGCATGTTTGCAGCGTAGGAGTGTTTTTTTGATGCAAGGCCTATAGGCTAATCCTTTGTTATATGAATCTTTAGCAAGAAAGTTTCCTAAACAATCTTACTCATTCTCCAAGTAGTTTACTGTTTCTTTCAAGTTGTAGCCACTAACAATTGATCTTTTAGTGGTGATTGTAAACCTTGGCCACTGCTCAATGGATATTAAGAGGAATCTACAACTTCTTACACTGTCAACTAGTGCCATCAATAAACACTGTCCAACCCAAATCTGTCAACAGTAGCATATCTTCCTTATACCTTATTATACCCTATCATGATTCATGCATATTAGACATCCATGCATCCTTCATTTCTTCACTTCTTAACTTTGACTTTTGAGCTGCTATTTTTAAGAAAGTCTCTACATAAAAGGTTTTAACTTATGATTATTGTCATCCTACAGAATTATGTGATCTTTCCACACTTTCATTCTTTTCTTACTTCTCCTTTATTGTTTTAGATGGATTTCTTTCTAGATATGATCATCGTTTTTCTCGTTGCTCATTGCTGACTTGTGCTTTTATGGAAAAGGACACTTTTCCTTTGATCACAGGACCAGTATATTATTATAAGGTTATTTGATTTGATATGCTAATTCATTTGTATTGTATTGAATAAATGGCAACTACTTTTTATCTTATTTTTTTTAATGATTAGAGTTGTTTTTAATTTTTGTATACATATTTGTGTATGTATAATTTAAAATATCAGAAATGAAAATTTTGGGAAGGTCTTGGTTAAATTTGCTTTATAAGGTTATTTGATTTAATATGCTAATACATTTATATTGTATTGAATAAATGTCAACTACTTTTTATCTTATATTTTTTTGAATGATTTGACTTGTTTTGTTATTTTTGTATACATATTTGTGTATGTATAATTTAAAATATCAGAAATGAAAATTTTGGGAAGGTCTTGGTTAAATTTGCTTAAGTGTTGAGCCCTCCTTGTATGGTTTAGCTTTTAAGAACATACAGTGCTCACTTGCCCCAATTAAAAAGGGATCTAACATTGATCTATAGGAACAATGCTATATCAATTTCCTAAATGTGTTATATATGTTTTTTCTCTCATAATCTCATTGCAAAGCTCAAGTTTTGGGTCCATGATACTTGATATGTCTTTAACATCACTTTTATTTATGTAGATTGGTGCAACTTATCCACTTCCCTAATCTGTCAGAAGCTTTGTTTTAGTCTGGTGATTAAATAGAGTTGAGAATTGTGAAATAGGTTCCGCTCGATTTAAAAATATTAATATGGATATAGAGTAGAATTCTGAATACTGAATATGTATCCAAATACAGAAGAGCACATACCATTGTATTATATTGTCTATTTACTATTATTAATGTGACATAAGAAACATTTTTGCTGAGTATACATTAAAGTTTGAGGTTGAACTCATTTTTCATTCAGAACTTCAATCATAATCAATAATATCCTGATACTATTCAGTTGCAATTTGAGGTTTTCTATCAAATATCAATAGTGTATTGATTATTTAGACAATATTTGTATTTACATCCGTAGCAGCAGTCAGAAAATGGATATAGTATTGTAATGCCAGTATCCACTCCATTTACACCCCATTGTCTAATGAATAGATGTTTCCTAAGGTTTATTCTTAAGCATGGATCCCCACGTATAGGATCTTCTTGAAAATAAGTGAAGCAATTGGTACATGATGTGTTTCCTCCATCATCAATTGCCTTACATATCTAAATTCCTATCAACATGTTAACATGTGTTGTCTCATAATTGTGTAATGAGAATTCTTTTGCAAAAGGGTGTTTGCATATGTAATTAAGGATGATAATGGGCTGGGGCCACACATGGCTTAAAACGTGCCCCCAAATATTGAGGGTATGGGCTAAAGCTAGGGTAGAACCTGAGGTCAGCCACCTTAAGTGTGTTTGCATATGTAACTAAGGATGATAAGAGGCTGGGGTGACGTAGGGCTTAAAACGTGCCTCCAAATGTGGAGGTTTTGGGCTAGGGTTGGGTAGGGCTTGAGGTCACCCCCTTGATTTTTAGGGCCTTAGATATCGTCCTATCCCCCGACCAAATTATAGGAATGTTTATGATGTATAAGCTTGTCCTCTTTTCTTTTTTTCTCCTCTATTAGGGTGCATCTTCAAACCTTTGCTATCTACCCACTTGTGCAATACTAAGAGCAATCTTTTTAGACTTCTCTTTAAGAGATTTTTGATTTTCTTTTTTGCAAAACTAATCCACTAATTCATTATGCATGTTTTAGGTCTCTAGACAAAAGCTGTTTTATGGCGGCTTGCCCTCTGATGGGGAATCGAGTCAATTTTCTTTTGTATTTGAATTCGAGTTTGTATTTTCTTTTATTTTATTTAATAGTCTTGTGTTTGTTCTTAGTGTTGTGCTTTATTTGTCTCACATCGGGTATGTGGAGAAAAATTTGAATTTTCAACCCTATTTAAAGGCTACATTGCTTTCAATAAAGGTAAACTAGAATTTAAAAAAAAATTGTTTTGAGTTTTTTAGGGGGTGTGCCTCTCATGGCGGGGTGTGAAGCCCTATCTGTGAAGCCAAGATCGAGTGTACGACGTGAAGCGGCGTGAGATCAAAATCGAGTAGCGTGCGACGTTAAGCGCCGTGAGATCCGTGAAGGAGGAAGGCATTTTCATTTATTCATTAAGTAATCTTTAGTTATTTTCTTTCATCTCTCATATTTTTTCAAAATTCGTAGACCCTCCTCTTTCTTTTCACATCACCTTCCTTTTCCGATTTTGGGTTCATTTGAAGTAATACTCTCATGTTTGAGAATATTATGTCCATGTACATCTTAGGATATAGGGGGCACAGAATCCTCCTCAGCCGCATCAGACATATCTTTGTGATAAATTTCTATCAGAGATACATGGTTGAATTTCTTAATACCCCACTTTCATGGTTTTCCCAAAAAAAAACCTCCTTGAAGAAATCCAAAACGCCACCCTTCAAGTATATTAATTTTGATACTTTTCAATAGTTAAATGTAATTTTTTTAATACTCAATTAAAAGTTTCCAACATGGCTTTTTATACTTAATTAAAAGTTCAGGGTAGTTTTTTTGGAATGGCTTACCTATGAAACGGATCCTTGGGGTTGGTATTTTGGGATTTTTTAAGTTGGATGTTTTTTGAGAAAATCATGAAAGTTAAAGGGGGTATTGAGAAAATTAACCAAGATGCATAGGTTTGCATCTCACTGTAATCCACGTACTTTATCGAAAATATCATCCGGCCATAATGTTCCATCCAAATCTATTTCCTTCATTTTCTAAACAACACCAACATGGACATAACCATCAAAACATGGTTTGCAATCAATTCTCACTCTTACTCTAGTAGCATCCTTGATCTTGATGAGAATTTTAGCTTCATTCCTCATCAAAGAAGACTTGATAGTTCTACAGGGTGATGGGAGAGTCCACTGAACAAAATTCTATACCATCTTCAGCACACACAATTAAAAAAACCACTGGAAAATAGTGTGCGGCCAATTCATTCTCACTTTACATGTAACTTCTTAAGGTAGCCTCCTTAATTGTATTCCTCTTCAACTCTGTATCTTTGTTGAAGAGCTTTTTGACTTTATCCATCACAAGCGGAAAGGTTATCTATACCTCTAGGTTATCCGTGGCTCTTAAGGCCTTATAGAAGAGTCCATTGAATAAAATGGATGATGTAGGAAGCTGGGTTGCGAGTTGGTGGCTTAACCTGAGAACTGGCTGATGACCTCATTGGTTCTGATTAGGTGTTTACCGTGAGAAACATGGAGACATACATGGGACATATGCTCCAAAGGAGATGCTACTGATATTTCAGGATGATAAATCCTCTAGAGTGCGTAGGACATGAGGACATAAGAACAAACTCATAGGCTATGGCTGTATTGTTCCCCATGAGCAAACTTTACCAAACTATACAAACTACATCACATTGTTCAATCTTGGTCTAATCATCACATAATGTATGTGGATGGAACATTATATCTATTAAAGCTTCCATCCATTAAATGGGCTCTTGTATTGTGTATTGCATCAAACAACCCCCCATTCTGCAACAATTAGATGAATGGGTAGATTAAGATGTGTCCATCGCCCATTGGGTTGGTCAGTGAAGTATGTTCATGGGGCGGAGTAAAGCCTTAACCATATAGAGAGCATGTGAACATGCTTGCATGTGTAGTTGTGTGCGTGCTTGCACATGCATGCATGTTAAAGGGGGAGAGTACAAAAATACATATATAACATAATTGTGCATGCAAGTACGTACACATGTCACTAAAAAGGATAAGAAAGTATATATATATGCTAGAAGATAACCTGTCATGCACTTATCTTACTGTGTTCTTGCTTTTCACTTTCATTAGGTAGCTTAAAGATATCTTATACCCTAATCAAGACAAACACTTATTAGTAAATGGGTATGAAAATTGTTTGAAAATCCTAGAAAATGTGTCCAAATATGATTATCCAAGAAATGCTATAAATTTGAATTTATTTTGCAACTGGGGACATATTTAAGAAGTGTTTAAATGTGTTTTGAGTGTCAAAGAAGTCCGTGTGGCTGAGAGGATGATACAGCTTCATGACAGAGAATGTTTATGGTGTACGTAGGCTAAAACTGAATTTGACTCTATTTTGATATTGAATTTTATATCACAAAGTATGATTTAGATTTCAGATTTTTTTTAATCTTTCAAAGTCTATATGAGCTACAACCTATATATTCTCGTTTGTCATACTTAGTACTAAATCACAAGGCATCTCTAAAGTAGGATAACATTTATGATACGTCTCTAGAATGAGGATAAGAAAACTTTAAGGGGAAGGGTTGGATTGCTAATTTGTTACATGTTTCTGATGTTGCATTGCAAAAATTGACTTGAAACTAGACCGGGTCAGGATGAATTGGGTTTGCTATTGAATGTGTTGGTTCTGGGTAAATTCCCCAATTGGGATGGGTCCGTTCTTGGGTTGCTTGGAACACAATGCAAAGGTTCCAAATTGCACCCCTACTGGTGGCTACATTAGGAACTAGTATAAATTGCATGTACCTGTGGGATATAACTAATTTAGTTTTCTATATTTATATAACTAATGATATATTTTTACTTTTTTGCTATTGTTAACTACTTATATGGCACGCTTTTTTTGTTTACTTGTTTATGACCTTTGAGTCTCGTGGATTTTTCTTTTTTAAAAGAAGAATGCTACATATTATTAATATAATTTGTTAAATTCCTTTTTTTATTTGAAGTAGAATGTTGTCAATTTTTGATAAATTTTCTTAGTGGAAAACTTATCATTTTGAAGGTAAAAACTATACATACAAAATTATGTCATATTTCATTTACTTAGTTTAAATCTCTTGAGCAACATCAAATTTCTCAGCACAAAAAAAACCCAGTTGTCCATGAGTTGTGTGTCACGTAGTCAAACCTAAAACCTTTCTACAGTGTTTCTTTTGCACAATTGAAAGCCTAGCGGGACTTGTCGTGCCACTGACCCCACAACTTTATCAGAGACTCCTCGATTTCTCTTGTTTACAATGTCACCAAGCAAAGAAGTATAGAGGCCCATCCACATTCACAGAACCCATGAATCAAAATCCATATATACATATCCTGCTGATTGTTCCTCACCATATGACTCTAGATCTCCATTACCACCTCAAACTTCTGTTCACAAAGCATTATACATTGCAGCATTGTGCGGACTGCAGGAATCCTCAACAGCCCCTCTCAATTCCATCCCATTATTCTACTTCCATTTCTTCAACAATTTACAATCAGTACATTGGGTTTTATATTCCTCACAGCTTTGAACAATTTGATGGCATTAATTGATACCCCAATTTTTAAGCAATATGGCCATCATGGTACTGTAAGTGCTGCAATTAGGCACAAGATCAATGTTGCTGAAGGTATCAAGAAGTCAACACCTAGATTAGTCTGATATTGGGAGAACCAAACTGTTGTAAAGATAAGAGAAGAAGGAATTGGCTTGACCAGGGCCAGGGTGAAGGCATCAATGGGATTACGTGGGACTGCACTCCATGCAGGGAGTGGAAGATCTTTGGAAGTTTCAAATGCCTTTGCTTTCTACGTGGTTGTCAAGAAGGATTTGATATCAATAAAGGGAGCATGTAGGCCCTATAGAAGGATTTCAGGGAAGCAAATGTGGCATGAGAAGTGATGGTGATGAATGGTGGAAGTTTTTCTGACTATGGAGAGAATTCTTGGGTCAGAAAAGTTTTTGAAGTTGCATAAGAACATTTGAGAAATTCTCTCTCTACATGTAAGGAGCTTACACAGCTTCCTACATAGTTTATGACATGGTGGAGTCACCTCTATTTATTACCTTATTGGATTGTGTAATACACTTTTAAGGGAGCTTAGGATCCTAGCATTTAGAGAAGTAGTTCTCAGAACCTCCCCCCCACCCCACCCCCCCCCCCCCCCCCACCCCGCCCTTCAATTTCAAGAGAGGAGGGAGGGGGGAATTGGTAACACAATTCTTTCCAAGGATTGTACTCTTGTTAAAAGGATTGTTTAGGTTTATTTTAACCTAGTCTACTGGTTTTGATGGATGGTAGGTAGGGATTTAAAATAGAAGATCTGATGGTTGTACTTCAATCTGGACAGAAACCATTGAACAAATTGGTTTTTCATATGAGCGAACATAGGGATAGCTAGTGCTCATTAACTAGTGGCTCTTTCATAAGAGCAAACATAAGCAACTAAAAACATGGCTGAAATTGCTGTACAGGCTCATTAAACAGTACTTGTTTGCATGACTAAGTTTGAACATTTATCCCTTTTATTGAACCATTGATCAATTGTCATTTGTTTAGAACCTCCGATCACACCCCTTAAATAAGTCTCTTTAGGAAGAGGCTTCTTCTATGACAATTAATTATCCTATTATTAATGTGATCTTGTATTTCTGCCTACAAGCTTTCCATATATATGGTTATTCCATTGAAGTGAGCCTTGCTGGTATTCTTTGAGAAATTGCCTAGAAATGCTGGTGATAACTGATGAGATTAGTTATTTAGTTATTCTCAAGTTGCCTGAATTGGTTTATATATGCAAATGATCTTTTTGTTGGAACACCTAGAACAACATAGTTTTTTCAACTAAATTTCTGTGTTCTAGTTTCACATGTTTCTTTCTTTTGCCACGCGTATGCAATATTATGTCTGCAAGCTCATGAATGGTGGGTGCTTTGCTGAATCTTAAAATGTTACACGTTTATTCTTACGTTATTTTCACTATGAAATGTGGGGTTGAGTTTTTGCATAAGTATGCTTATACCTTAGCGGGTGCCAACTGATATAAACATGAACTGTAAAAAGATTAACGCATATAGGAATGATCTACGCTATTCTCAATGCATCTGCTGCAGGTGTTGTGAAAACAAAGCGGTCAATATGGAAGCTTAGTACTATATCTGATTTCTTTAAGGCCGTTATGAACGTTATTGCGGTCTTCTTTGCTACAATGTTCTCGGTATGCGTTTCAAGCTCTTAAGATTCGGGGTGACATTGTTTGCCAATATCAACATTCCTAATGTTATCTGAGTAAGCCTTTTCACATTACTTTGTTGTCTGTCTTGCAGATGGACAGAACAAATGAGTACAAGAAAAGGTCAGGTTCTGGGAAGAAATGGGATGGTGGGCCGGGTGGTGGAGGTCCCTATGGTGGAGGCGGTGGACCTCGTGGGCCACGAACTATGGCTGACCTCCGGTCGAACGACCATAGTAAGATTTAGACCCGTCTCATCTTGTTTTTCTGGTGTCTAGTCAATTTTCAGTTCATAATGTGATGACAATTTTTACACTTCAGGTTCACTTCCTGCTTGTGGATCCTGCTGTGGAGGCTAAGTGCTACGAAACCTGTGACGGCCAATTGTTTGTTGATACTCGAGAGAACAATCTGCTATTATCTGAACGTACAGATGTCGCCCCCACACCCCCACCCCCACCCCCCCCCACCCCCCGCCCCGGGGTGCGCTATTGTGTGTTCGTTAACTGTTTTGTGTGTAAGCGCAATTGTTGATTGTAAACAATATCAAATCTGATCTTGTTGGACATGGTTGGAGTTATGCATATACTGTGATGCACAATTACTGAAAATATTATATGCTCGGGTATCAACGCTCTGATTGTGGATGCAAGAAAGAAATTGATTTAGAACTGCTTTAATTAGTTTATTTATGCTGAAGTGGAGATATTTCACTAAACTTGCACTTTCATGAATTACATAATCTCTCGCTGGTTTTTCTTGAAGCCACAATATTAGCAGGTTCAAACTCAGTAATGCAAGTGATTCGCATTTTCCCTTTTTATTGTTCTTCAAGTCATAATGTCAAGGAATAACTGGATCCTGAGGATATACCAGTGGGGTCTCAAAGGAACGGGAAGGCAAAAGGTACCTATTTTATATCTTTTTTTCTCTTATGCTTGTGAAACTAGATCTCTATGCGTGATGTTTGATGAAATGTCTTGGATTGTACTGGTGGTAAGCTGTGGTCATTATTACCACTCAAATTAAATATGGTTTTTAATTGGATTGTTAAGAGTGAAAACTTGCTAGATTTTACTGGTTTTCTTATGTATAATTTGTTTGCTCAAGATTGTATAATCAATGGTTTTTGTTTTGATGATTACAAAACTCAGAGAGTTATTAAGTACTAATTAAGTTAAAGTTTCAAGTTTTTTAGCGTTCAAAGAAGATTTAGTTTTATTTTTTCTCAAAAGCAAAGTGCTGAGGTTTTAAGTTCACTTTAAGATGGGATTCAAGCTTGGACGATTAAAAATGGATTTTTAGAGAAGTCTTCTTAAAGATTACTAGACGACTTGTAGAATTTATATAAGAAACTAAAATGTTTATGTATAAGGTGTTGAATTGATGCTCAAGATCGCACAATACATGATTTCGTATGTAGTTTTGGGTTTTGATATTTTACAAAATGGTTATTGATAGGTGGTATATAATTTTTAATTTTTATATTTAGTGTCAAGCATGTATCTTATAGCCTATGTCTTGTCAAAACATATTTTAAACGTAAATAAAATATTTAAAAATAAGTTATATTTCAAAAATTATCTTGAAAATGATTTTCGGGGTAGGCTGGTTGACCGACCGGTCGACCGTCTTATATGCATTGTTAATGCATAACTATCGGCCTACGTTTTACTTTAGAGATTTTCTGCTCTTTTTCCCATCTCTTGAACTTGCCATGTGGCATGATACTAACCACCCACAAAATATCTCCCTTATTTAAATCTCTCTCTCACTCGTTCTCCCTTTCTTTCTCTCTCATCTATTTTCCTCTCTTTTCTTTCTCACTCCCTCTCCCTTCCTTCAGCCGACCGCTGTCGCCCCCTTGGGCCAACGCCGGCACCCTCTTCGGTGACCCAGCAACACTGACCCCACCCTAATGACCAGTCTCTCTCTTCCCTATCTCTTCTTATTCTTTTCCTTTTTCTTTCTCTCTCTCTTTTCCTCTTCCTCTTTCCCCAGATCCGCCGCCACCATTGCCTGAACCACCGTCGTCCGACATCTGGCAGCCACTCATGCCGTCAACCGCCTCCCTTTAGCCTGGATCTCCTCCTTTCCTCTCTTTCTATTTATCTCCCTTCCTTTCCCTCTCTCTTATCTTTCTCCCTCTCTTCTTCTCCGGCCAGATCTGACCACCCCTTCGCCAGATCCGTCGTGCCGCCACAGCTAGTCGCCTCCCTAGCTCCGGTGACTGTCGCCGTCGATCCCCTGTCTCCTTTTCTTCTTTTTCCTTTTTCTTTCTCTTCTTCCTTTTTTCTTCTTCTCCCTCCTTCTTTCTCCCTCTCTCCCCTACAGCTGTGGCCGCGGCGGCCAGCGCCACGAGGCCAATGTGTGTTTCATGGCAAATGATAACACACTAAAGGTAACTTCTGAACCATTTTTAAATGATTGTGAATTAACTATGGATGAATTAGGTGGGCATTTGAAGAACTTTCAAATAATTATGATTTTCTAAAGAAGAATACCTAAAAATGAAAAAAAATGAAACTCTTTAAATAAAATTATCACTCTTTTTAAAGAAAAAGATGCTTTATCTTTCACAATCATATCTACACAAAATGATTTTGATGCATACAAAATTTCATGCAAAGCAAAATTTCTTATGATTGATGAAAATGAAATTTCTACTTTAAATACTAAAATTAACACTTTGAGAAATATTTTAAAGAAATATAAGTTTGATAAGGTAAGATTAGAGGCAATGTTTCCTAAGAAAAACACATCAAAGAAACATGCTCATGCTATACATGCTCACACTTCTAAATCACAACACATTCATACACATAAGCATGCTCATTCCCCACATACTCATCATACTTTATATATAGAGTTTATTCATGCACTTATCGTGGCCGAAAGAGTCACTTAGCTAATTTTTTTTGATCGCATAAATACTTCTAATAATCATGTTTGGATCAAAAGGACTAACATTATAAGACCCAAGAAAATATGGGTACCAAAATCAACGACACTTTCTTTTGATATAGGTACACACTAAGGTTCCAAGACGCAGGAAGCGGTGGTATATCGATAGCGGTTGCTCAAGGCACATGACTTGAGATATCAACAATTTTGCAACCCTATCAAGGAACCATGAAGATGGCACCGTCACCTTCGGAGATGACTCAAAAGGCAAGATTATCAGTATAGATAACATTAAAATTGGCTCATCTCTATTGATTGAAAATATTGTTTTAGTTGATGGTCTCAAGCATAACCTCTTGAGTATTAGTCAATTTTGTGATAGAGGTTTTAAAGTTATTTTTAATAATATGTTTTGCAATGTTCTAGATAGTAAAACAAATACATGCATTCTTTCTGGTTTTCATGAAAATAATGTATACATGATTGATATGTCCAATTTATATTGCAATGTTACTTATTTAAATGCTTTCAATGAGAATTCTTGGTTATGGTATAAAAGATTAGGTCATGTCTCATTTGACCATATATCCAGAATTAACACTAAGAAAGTGGTGAAAGGTATTCCTTACTTGAAATTTCAAAAGGATCGCATATGTGATGCATGCCAACTTGGGAAACAAACCAAGTCTTCTTTCAAAACAATCAAGGATATCATGACATCAAGGCCATTAGAATTAATCCTCATGGATTTGTTTGGTCCAACTAAAACCAAGAGTTCAAATAGAAACCGTTTTGTTTTTGTTTTAGTTGATGATTTTTCTTGTTTTACATGGGTTTTCTTTTTGCAACATAAAGATCAAATCTTTTCACATTTTCAAGTTTTAGAAAAAGGGTTGAAAAAGAAAAAGGTTTTTCGATTTTATGCATAAGAAGTGATAGAAGTGGTGAATTCATTAGCCATTCTTTTATCACTTATTGTAAAAAAAATAGAATTAGGCATGAACTATCTTATCCTAGAGCTTCACAACAAAATGGAGTAGTTGAAAGAAAGAATCGTACTCTTCAAGAAATGGTTATGACAATGATTAGTGAATACAAACTTCCTTAATATTTATGCGCCGAGGCCGTAAACACTTCATGTTACATCTCAAATAGGATTTATTTTTTAAAAATTCTTTCAAAACTTCATTTGAAATTTACTATTTAAAAAAGCCTAATGTTTCTTACTTTAGAGCTTTTGGATGTAAATATTTTGTTTTAAACACAAAAGATAACTTAAGAAAATTTTATGCAAAAGCTTTTGAAGCTATTTTTGTTGGTTATTCCAACACTAGTAAGGCTTATAAAATCTTCAATAAATCTACTTTGACTAATGATCGGCAAAAAGCAAGTACAAGAATATGTAAAAAGAGTGTGAGTTGATGTTACTGCTTTTGTGATTCTTCCGTAGTAGCGAAGTGGCTATACGGGTCGTATCCACAAGGAGGGAGAGTGATGGAAGCTTGATGCGGCTTCAAAGTTCAAGAAGAAAGAAAGTTCTTATTTCTAGATAAAGAATTGAAAAGTGAAAACAACTTGTTTTTAAGAATTGTTGGGAAATATTTTGGTGGTATGTAAAAGTGGGTTTTTCTTAATAGTAAAGGTGCATGGCTAACTTTCTACTAAGTGCTCCCACTAATCCCTAACTTCTTGAAGATGTAACCTCACGATGGATCATAGGTAAACATAACCCTTATGCATTGGAACTATTCACGTGGAAATCGAGTGAAAGTTCTTCCTATAACTTCGCTTTACACGGCAAAAACTCGGACATTCCCATATCAAGATCCATTAGAAGGCGAGAATACGGGAAGACACGAGTGCACTAATGGTATCGGCAAAGTTAAAAGGAAAGTCTCTAACTTACAACAACAAGCAAAGTACAAAACCCATAGATCATCAAAAAACCATTTAAGCATGAAATATAAGAAGGTAAATACTTGTAGGTAAGGTAGAGTTAGAACCCTCGTCTTAAGATGCCATAGCTCTCGTTTGCACAAGGCTTATTTGACACTATTGACTCATTCAGGTTATCAATCAAAAAGTTAGAAATTAGTGAGTTAGTAGTTAGTTAGCCATGCAATAGTGGAGTTAGTTAGACATGGTAAGAAAGAAGCAACAAAAAGAAAAGAAGTAGAGAGAAGGTAAGTTACACTACAAAGGAGAGAAGTAAAGAGTAAAAAGAGTTACACTACAATAAGGAATTAAAAGCAAATGAAAGCACAAGTAAATTGAAAGAAGGAAGAGAAGTAGTACTTGTATTAGCTTGTCACCCTTCAAATACAACACTTACACACTCTCTCTCTTTCACTCTAATGGCTAAAACTAAAACTAGAAGAACAACAACTACAAATTAAAAACAAGACTACACAACTTGCTCTAACTCTGGATCTGCTCAAACTGAAGACCCTTGGGGGGTATTTATAGGCACCAGGGGAAAGGGGGCCACGTGAACGGCACGTGGCCCAAAGCGCAGGCGCGCACGCGCGCCCAAAGGGCCAAGGAAACGCGGCCTAGGCCGCATTTCCGTGGCCCTGCCAGGGCGGCACGCGCCTGGCTTCGGGCAGCGCGTCACCCAGACTGTCTTCTGATGTTTTAATCTTCTAGATTTGTGATTTGATACCCTTGGCTGACAAAATCTTCACCCTAAAGTCAATGGCTACTTGGTAGGCTTTTAATCACCAATTAAATAGTGATTTAGGTCTTCTTCTTCATTTGCACACCATGGACATAGGGTCAAGCAAGTAAGGTTTTATTAGCAAAATTTTACATGAAATAAATATGAGAATGTGATGAAAATTATACAAAATTAGAGACTAATCACACTCCCACACTTATCTTTTTGCTCGTCCCGAGCAAAACAAAAATAAGAAAATTATTATACCACTTTCACAGGTGATGCGATTGCACTGAGCATGTGTAACAAGCCTTTAAACCTCTAGGTTTCCCCTAGAGGAAGAGTGTTCTCCTGAGGGTTTTCAGCGGATTGCACCCACAAAATCCAGTAAGTAAAGAAAAGAAGTTAGTTGTTAGAAAGAATTTTTCTCTCTTTTTTTTCATGAAAAAGAACTTTTATCTAAGTAAAAATGACCGAATGATGTAAGAATTAGGTTTAACCCTCATAAGTCCTCTTATACTTTAGCCTTTATAAAAGAAGAAACTATGGTTTTTCTTTAAATTTAGAAAGGATCTTGTACTTCTAACTCATTCTTTTATTTTGCTTTAGAAAGATATGCATAATGTGTAAGTGTGATATGCTTGGGATTTTTCAACTCAACTTTGAATATCATTTAATTTTATTAATATTTACTTATTATTCTTTCTTCCATTAGGCTTTCTACTTCACTTATGTAACACATATCAAACCGATAACTCCCAAACCAGATGGTCTTAGGGCACCAGGTGGAAAAACACCCTTCAGGTCAAATATGCAAGTGGAGTAGGCCATGAAATCAAGATTTATTTATACATTATTGTATATAGAATTTTTTTTTGGCGTGAGTAATCATGCTTCTTGAGGCACAATTATCCAGCTTTTCTTTTCTTTTTTTTCAGAGTTGTGTCTCTAAATCCCAAGCATGTGTGTGTGGGTTATGCATATCTACTAAGGCTAAATAAACGGTATGAGTTATTTTTCTTATCCCTTCTAACTTTTTAGTCAAACCAATCTTTCTTATTTATTTAGGCAAAAATAAAGATTCATTATAAGGTTCCCGTAATTCCTACAATCTTTTGGTATTTTTATAAAGAGTATGAAATTTCTTTTCAATCTGGAGATTTTTTTTTTAAAGAAAAAGAAAGAATAAAAGGAAAAAGAAAAGTTGTTAGCACCCCCCCACACCTATCTAATGCATTGTCCTGAATGAATGCATATGGAAATGCAAATGCAATAAATAGGGAGAAGAAATGATGTCACCGTCTTCGTGGACTCGGGCCGGCCAAGTGCGAATAGGCTAAAGAAATGTCAAAAAGAATGTAGAAGGGGTAAGCATATAAACAATTTGTTTTGTTTTTTTATTTATTTGTTGTGGTTAGGTGTATGACGGGGCAAAAAGAATCAGCACACTATCATCTGGAGTCATAGGCTCATTGGTCAAGAAGGGCTTCAGTCTTTGCCCATTCACTTTGAATTCCGTGTTGTTCTTAGGGTCTGCAATAAGCACAGTACCGTGTGGGAAAACAATGCATACAATGAACGGTCCCGACCAACGAGTTTTCAGCTTCCCCGCGAAAATATGAAGCCTAGAGTTATACAGCAGAACCCTATCTCCCGGTGCAAAGTTTTTCTGGGTTATGATTTGGTCATGAAAAAGTTTAGTCCTGCTCTTGGTGATTCGGGCATTCTTAGGCTTCATTCCATATCTCCTCTAATTCTGAAATCTGCAGTCTCCTAAGTTCACTGGCCTTGGTCAGATCAAAGTTGAGTTGCTTAATTGCCCAGAGGGCCCGGTGTTCTAACTCTACTGGCAGATGACAGGCTTTTTCAAACACGATTCTATAAGGAGACATCCCCAGAACTGTCTTAAAAGCAGTGCGGTAAGCCCACAATGCATCATTGAGCTTTACCGACCAATCCTTTCGGTTTTGTCCGACAGTCTTTTCCAAAATGAGCTTGATCTGTCGGTTGGTGACTTCAACCTGCCCATTTGTCTGGGGATGATAGGGAGTAGATAACTTGTGATTGATGGAATATTTTCACATCAGAGCTTCATAAACTCTGTTGCAGAAATGTGATCCATTATCACTAATTATCGCTCTGGGGGTGCCAAATCGGGAGAAGATGTTCTCTTTGAGAAATTTGACAACCACTTATTGTCATTCGTCTTAGTTGGCACAGCTTATACCCACTTAGAGACATAATCTACAGCAACTAAAATGAACTGGTTGTCGAAGGAACTGGGGAATGGCCCTATGAAATCGATATCCTAAACATCAAAAATTTCAACTTCAAGGATCAGGTTCAGGGGCATCATGTCTCTTCTTGAAATTTTCCTAATTTTTCTGACAATTTGCGCATGACTTGCAAAAATGATATGAGTCTTTGAACAGAGTGGGCCAGTAGAACCCACTTTGTAGAACCTTCTCTCCAGTCTTGCAGGGACCGAAGTGTCCTCCGCATGCAAGGTCATGGCAAAAGCTAAGCACACTCCTCTGTTCCTCCTCTGGTATGCATCGTCTAATAATTTGGTCAAGACAATACTTAAAAAGATACGGTTCTTCCCAGAAGAAGTATCGTACTTAGGCAAAGAAGCGGTATTGGTCTTACTTTGTCCAGTCAGCGGGTAATTATCCCGTGGCCAGGTAATTAACAATGTCCGCATACCAGGGTTCCTTAAGAATGGTTAGGATGTGTTCGTCTGGGAAATCCTCGTTGATCGGAGCTTGGATGGTTGGTGCATTCGGAATTCGTGAGAGATGATCAACGACCACATTTTCTATACCTCGTTTATCTCGGATTTCTAAGTCAAATTCTTGAAGCAAAAGGATCCACCGAATCAGTCAGGCTTTTACTTCCTTCTTGGTCATGAGGTATTTCAGAGCCGAGTGATCTGTAAAAATCACCGTCTTCGAACCTAATAAGTAAGGCTAGAACTTTTCTAACGCAAAGACAACGGCCAAGAATTCCTTCTTAGTTGTTGTATAATTCTGTTGGGTGTCATTCAAGGTCCTACTCGAATAGTAAATCACGTGCTGCCTATTATCGATGCGCTGTCCTAAAACAGCGCTAATAGCAAAATCAGATGCATCACACATAATTTTAAACGGCTGAGCCCAATTAGGAGCAGAAATAATAGGCGCAGAAATAAGTTCTTGCTTAAGCTTCCCCCATGACTTGAAACATTCATCGTTGAAATCAAAGGGCACGTCCTTAGCGAGCAGGTTGGTTAAGAGCCTTGCGATTTTACTAAAGTCCTTAATAAACCGTCTGTAGAACCCAGCATGCCCTAAAAAGGATCTAATATCCTTGATGCTTTTGGGTGGTGGAAGCTTAGCAATCACTTCTACTTTAGCCTTATCCACTTCTATGCCTCTCCTCGAAATCTCATGGCCCAAGACAATCCCCTATCTCACCATGAAGTGACATTTTTCCCAGTTTAGAGTTAGGTTCCTCTCAATGCATCTTTGTAGCACTAACTCTAGGTGATGAAGACACTGATCAAATGAATCTCCGTAGATGGAGAAGTCATCCATGAAAATCTCAAGAAAACGTTCCACCATGTCAGAGAACAAACTAAGTATGCACCATTGGAACGTTGCAGGAGCATTGCACAATCCAAAAGGCATGCGCCGATAAGCAAAGGTTCCGAACGGGGAGGTGAACATCGTCTTTTCCTGGTCTTCTGTAGCAATGGGGATTTGATTGTATCCCGAGTACCCATCTAGAAAGCAGTAGTACTCATGTTCAGCCAAACGCTCAAGCATTTGGTCGATGAAGGGTAGCGGGAAGTGGTCTTTACGGGTAGCTGCATTCAGCTTCCTGTAGTCGATACAAACACGAACCTTGGTAGGCAGTCTTGTTTGTACCAACTCTTTTTTTCTCATTTTCTATCACCGTAAAGCCAGCCTTCTTTGGGACCGCATGAATAGGGCTAACCCATTGGCTATTAGAAATGGGATAAATTATCCCATTATCTAATAGTTTCAGAATTTCAGCCTTAACTGCCTCTTGCATGAGATGGTTAAGCCTTCGTTGTGGGTCCCTCCTAGGGGTTGCTTCTTCGACTAAATGGATTCTATGTTGCACTATGGCTGGACTTATTCCCTTGATGTCCTTCATCGTCCATCCAATGTCTTCCCTATGTCTTTTCAGAATAGACATTAAGCTGTTCTCTTATTGCTCAGTAAGGTGGGATGCTATGATGACTAGCAAGGTGTCCTTTCCGCCTAGGTAGGCGTACTTGAGGTGTTCAGGCAAGGCTTTTAGCTCTAGGGAAGGTGTTGCTTCATTGTAGGCAATCTCTGGGTTTTCAATCCTATGATGAGGTACACTTGGGCTTGATGCCCAATCCACTGCTGAATCTACGATCTGGTCTAGATTAAAATCCTCAGCCTCCAGATCAAACTCTGCCTCAGTTTTTGTCTCCATACTTTTCTCATGCTCACTGGTCAGGTTTTCAATAGAATTAACCTCAAACGTCTGATCATTGACATCCCTAGGTTGTCTTTCAAGATTGAAGACATTGACTTCCTTCGTCATGTCTCCAAAAGTCAATCGCATGGACCCATTCCTACAGTTGATTATGGCATTGGCTGTAGCAAGGAATGGGCGCCCTAAGATGACGGGAGTTTGAGACCTAAGATTGGACACAGGTTGGGTCTCAAGCACAATGAAGTCAACGAGGTAAATGAAATCCCCGACCCGGATAAGGACTTCTGTGATTTTCCCCTTCGGGATCTTCACAGATCGGTCAGCTAGCTGAATGGTGACTCGAGTTGGGCTTAGCTCGCCCAACCCAAGTTGCTGGTATACTGAGAAATATAGCAAGTTGATACTTGCTCCCAGGTCAAGAAGTGCTCTGCTGATTTCGGTCTGTCCTATGGTGCAGGAAATGGTGGGACATCGGGATCCTTGTATTTCACCGGAATGGGACCAGACAGAATTTCGCTTATATTGGTTGCCAAGAACACTTTCTTGGGTGCATTGGTCTTTCTCTTCTTCGTACACATATCCTTAAGAAATTTGACATAAGCCGGGACTTGTTGGATAGCGTCAAGAAGTGGCACATTCAATTGACATGGTTGAACATCTCAAGCATTTTCTCCATATGCATATTCTTATTGTTGTTCCCAAGCCTATTGGGAAAGGGTGCTACAGGCTTATGAACTTGTTCAGCAGCTTTTTCCTCGTTAGATGTTTGTGGAGCGGATTGGGAGGAACTAGCAGAGGTGGAGGCTGGAGTAGGATCAGGATGGACTGGACTTTTCTGTTGGTAGACCTGGTTGTCTACCTTCTTTCCAGATCGCAGTGTGTGAATAACATTGCACTGGTTAATCGATGGATCCTGAATTTCATATGCTTGATTGGAGGTTTTTGGGTTAACTAGCGGCTAACTAGGCAAAGTACCTTTTGGTCTTTCACTTAGGGAGCTAGCTAACTGGCTCATCTGCATTTTCAATCTCGATATAGCCTGTGAATGATTGTTCAGAGTTTGTCCCTGATTCTGCATGAAAGCAGCTTGGGACTTGATGAAAGCCTCTATGCTCTCCTCCAATTTACTGATTTTCTTTTCTATTGGTGAGACTTGGGAGGAGGAAGCTGGGGCTTGACTGGGAAAAGTTGGTGAAGGAGTAGGATGGTGAAAATTGCTGGAAAAATTAGGCCTGGGAGGATTGTTTTGAGTCCAGGAGAAATTGGAGTGATTTCTCCAGCCGGGATTGTATGTTTGTGAGTAGGGGTTATGTGGCAGCCATGAATAAGCCGCGTTCAGGTGTTCTGGTGTTGTTGGGTGTGAAAAACAGGGCACTCTTTAAAGACATGGTTTGGTGCCTGACAGTACGAACGACCCAGATTGTGAATTGGTGGTGGGTTGATCTGGTTGACATTGGCAGGCTCTTTAGTTTCCAGAGCCTCTATCCTTCTCATTAGGGTAGCAATCTTAGCCTCGGCAGCTATGGATGATTTTAGAGATAGGAGCCCTCCTCTTGAAACTATAGATTGTGAATTCTTAGGTTTTTTTAGGCTGGCTCCCATTACAGGGTTTTCTCAGTTAAGTCCTCAAATAAATCCCAATCCTAATTCTCATCCTTCTGCAAGAACCCTCCCTGACACATGGGGTTTTCGTCTAATAGTCTAGACCATCGTAGAGAATCTGGCACTGACGCCATTTCTCCACGCCATGATGAGGGCACAGAGCTAGGAGATCTTTGAATCGCTCAAAGTATCTCCAAAATGGTTCGCTCGGTTCTTGCCTAAACTGCATGATGTTCTTCTTAATGAGGGTAGTTTTGTGAATTGGGTAGAATTTCTTCAAGAAGGCCTTGACGAAATCATCCCAGGTCTTGACTGAATCTGCTGCCAAGCTGTACAACCACTTCTTAACTAGGTCCTTTAGGGAAAAAGAGATAAAACGTAACCTAATGGCATCGTCTCCTTGCTGAGGTATACGCATCATAAGGCATACTTCTTCAAATTTCCTAACAAAGAAGTATGCGTCCTCTGATTCTAAACCATGAAATTTGGGAAGAGTGTTAATGAACCGGGGCTTTAAAATTATTGCCATTTGCTTCAGAAAGTTTTATGCAAGATGGAAGTGAAGTTCTGATCGGGTAAAATCTATCCTGAAGTGATGCCATCACCGGTTCTGGATGCAAGGGTAGAGAAGTATTTCTTTTTAATCTGGAAGTTGACGGATCTCTCACCCACTCTTGCATGCAGTACACCACAAACAACGTGAAGATAACAAACAATTGAAAAAGAACAAAAAACAAACAAAAGAAAGAAAAACGACCACAAGCCTTAGTCTAAGTACCTGGACCTAGACGACTCCTAACTGGTCGATTCTCCGGGGAAGGTTGTTGCAGGAACTCAACTACAAGCTAATCGGCCAGGAAAGGGTAAAGCTCGGGGGAGGTATCCGAGCGGAGCCACGGGCCTAATTACGCCAAACCACGGAGCTTTCGAGGCTTTACCTCTCAATCCACTTTCCTTAGACACCGATTTTGCAGGAGTATAGTTCTTGCAATTTTCAACCTCTGTTAATCTCTTAGTGAGTCCGAGATGTCCCTAGGGCCAACGTCTATTGATTTTTAGTTAAGACTTGGAAAAGTGTGAGTGCACTTGGAGATGGTTTTTGGGCTAAGGAAGGGTGATGAAATCCCCACCTTATCTTGTTTATTTGCGTTTTGCCCTTAATGTCAATTGTGCAAGTGTACAGTTTATTCATAACAAGTTAACATTCAAAGTGGTAAATCACTTCAAAATGTTGGTCCTATTCTATATGAATGCACACGTACCTTTTCTCCAGCACTCTTCAACAGAAATTGAAATGAATTGAAATAGACACGTGCCCTAAATACAAAAGTCTAATCCAAATTTCAATTAAGCAACAAGTGAATTTCTGTTGAGTTTATTATACACGCATAAAGGTGAAGAATCCAAGGAAACTAAAAATTTAGAAAGCAATTTTTTTAGCGGCTTTCGGCAACCCTGCAAACGAGTTTGTTAGTACTTCAATCGGAAAAACTCGCTTTTACATGAATTTTTCCGAGGGCAAATGAATCCTCGCGCAATGTCCTTGGCCACCTCTTTTGATTCCCGTGATAATGAGCTCCTTGGTACTTCTCCTACACACAAAAACAAAGAACAATTTTTAGTATTGAACAACAAAGCCATTCCCTTTCCAGCAACGGCGCCAAAATCTGATCGGCAAAAAGCAAGTACAAGAATATGTAAAAAGAGTGTGGGTTGATGTTACTGCTTTTGCGATTCTTCCGTAGTAGCGAAGTGGCTATACAGGTCGTAGTCACAAGGAGGGGGAGAGATGGAAGCTTGATGCGGCTTCAAAGTTCAAGAAGAAAGAAAGTTCCTGTTTCCAGATAAAGAATTGAAAAGTGAAAACAAGTTGTTTTTAAGAATTGTTGGGAAATGTTTTGGTGGTTTGTAAAAGTGGGTTTTTCTTAATGGTAAAGGTGCATGGCTAACTTTCTACTAAGTGCTCCCACTAATCCCTAACTTCTTGAAGATGTAGCCTCACGATGGATCATAGGTAAGCATAACCCTTATGCATTGGAACTATTCACGTGGAAATCGAGTGAAAGTTCTTCCTATAACTTCGCTTTACACGGCAAAAACTCAGACATTCCCATATCAAGATCCATTAGAAGGCGAGAATACGGGAAGACACGAGTGCACTAATGGTATAGGCAAAGTTAAAAGGAAAGCCTCTAACTTACAACAAGAAGTAAAGTACAAAACTCATAGATCATCAAAAAACCATTTAAGCATGAAATATAAGAAGGTAAATACTTGTAGGTAAGGTAGAGTTAGAACCCTCGTCTTAAGATGCCATAGCTCTCGTTTGCACAAGGCTTGTTTGACACTATTGACTCATTCGGGTTATCAATCAAGAAATTAGAAATTAGTGGGTTAGTATCTAGTTAGCCATGCAATGGTGGAGTTAGTTAGACATGATAAGAAAGAAGCAACAAAAAGAAAAGAAGTAGAGAGAAGGTAAGTTACACTACAAAGGAGAGAAGTAAAGAGTAAAAAGAGTTACACTACAACAAGGAATTAAAAGCAAATGAAAGCACAAGTAAATTGAAAGAAGGAAGAGAAGTAGTACTTGTATTAGCTTGTCACCCTTCAAATACAACACTTACACACTCTCTCTCTTTCACTCTAATGGCTAAAACTAAAACTAGAAGAACAACAACTACAAACTAAAAACAAGACTACACAACTTGCTCTAACTCTGGATCTGCTCAAACTGAAGACCCCTGGGGGGTATTTATAGGCACCAGGAGAAATGGGGCCACGTGAACGGCACGTGGCCCAAAGAGCAGGCGCGCGCGCCCAAAAGGCCGAGGAAACGCGGCCTGGGCCGCGTTTCCGTGGCCCTGGCTTCGGGCAGCGCGTCGCCCAGACTGTCTTCTGATGCCTTGATCTTCTGAACTTGCGATTTGATACCCTTGGCTGACAAAATCTTCACCCTAAAATCAATGGCTACTTGGTAGGCGTTTAATCACCAATTAAATGGTGATTTAGGTCTTCTTCTTCATTTGCACACCAGGGACCTAAGATCAAGCAAGCAAGGTTTTATTAGCAAAATTTTACATGAAATAAATATGAGAATGTGATGAAAATTATGCAAAATTAGAGACTAATCAACTATTGAAGAATCTATGCATGTTAAGTTTAAAGAATCTAATGTTTTTGTTAAGAATGTTATAGAGATTGATTCTTTAGGTGAAGACATGAAGAAAATAACCTTGAAGGAATCACCTACCCAAGAAGATGAGCCAAAGCCTGACGAACAAACTGAAATTCAAAAGGTTGAACTGGCACCAACACAACTACTTCCAAAAATTAGAGATATGCTACAAGTTATCCCAAGGAACTCATCATATGTGATGTATCAAAAGGGGTAACTACACTCTCGAAACTCCATGATTTTTGTGGCCATTTTGCTTATATTTCTCATATATAACCAAAGAACATTCTCGAAGCTGAGGGCGCTCATATTGGTTGCTTACTATGCAAGAAGAGCTCAATTAATTTGAGCGCAACCAAGTTTGGCAATTTGTTCTTAGACCCCATTATAGACCAACCATTGGTACTAGATGTTGGTCCCGAGATGATGCCAATTGTAGGATCTAAAATATACGTTAACACTCAAACAACGATATTAGCGTTACAGAGATAAACTTGTATAAAAGGAAATTAAATCTTAGAAAAGATAAGCAAACGCAAACACAAAAGATTTATCCTGGTTCGGTCCTCGTGACCTACATCCAGTCCCCAAGCCACACGCTTGAGATTTTCCTTCATCCTTTGACTTTGTATACCCAAAATCAACACCTTGCACACCACTTGACAAATCTCTTTTGCCAAATGTGTACAACTCTTCTTATAACCAAGAAGACCACAATACCTTGTACAAACTCTCTTCAACCCGAAGACGCTCTTGTATAATGCTCCTCTTTGAGTGATTACAATTGATCCTATAAGTCTTGAATCTGTATGTGATCGTAGATAAGGGCTCTTATAGGTGGACTCTCACAATCTTCACTATAGAGTAGGAATTTGAATGAAGAACTAAAAGTGGAAATAGTTTTCTGAAAAACAGAATTTTCAACAGAGTTTTTGGGTAGAAAACTATTGATTTGAATTGGTATTTTTAGCTTAGGACAACATCCCTATTTATAGCTGAAGTCTATTGTCAGTTCGGGTAGTTATCAGGACAAATTTGAATATAGAAATGTTGGATAAAACACCAGAAAACAGAAACTGTCAAACAATCAGAAACTGTCATTAGTCGGCTTGAGTTTATGGGTTAGTCAACTAGGCTATTGAATTTTGCCGATATTAGTCGACTACAAAATGGGGCAACTCGAATAGGGCATGACTGAAACAAAAAGACATGTTTCTGAAAACTGAAACTAGTCGACCAGAACAATATGGTTAGTCAACTAGATCACGTATTAGTCGACTATAAGGACTGTCAAGTCGACTAATAGTGTATGTATGTCAGAAACAGAAAGTTGGTATGCATCTTGAGGCAAACTAAGTCGACTATAGTTAAAGGGTTAGTCGACTATAGTTGTTATTAGTCAACTAGTCAAGTCTATAAGTCGACTAATATGACTAAGATGTGTGTGTGTATTCAAGGCTTTTAACATTCTATTAAATATTATAAAACACATCCATAAACACTCTCTTTGGGAAGTCTTGAGCATGTATAACTCTTGAATAGGCTTTGAGATAGAGCTCCAATGATATGTCTTCACAAATGTATCATCAAAAGCAAGTTCCAACATTCTCCCCCTTTTTTGATGATAACACTTTGTGTGCACAAATACTCCCCCTGCAGAGAATATATTATATGTTCTCCCCCTGCAGAAAAAAAGTTATAACAGATATAGAAAAACATGTGTTCTCCCCCTGCAACAAATATATCATAACAAATATATATATGATAAATATTTAAAATATTTTTCTTTATCAAACTTTTTATATGATACCTGAAAGATAAACATTAGAATGGTACCAATCATTATAAGATCAAAGCATTAACCTTTAGGAGACCAAATCCAATTTGAATTTGGTTTTCACCTGTATACACATAATTGCATGAATTACATATATCATGTATGTATGATGCAATATAAGTATTTTTATCAATAATGCTTAAGTTTTTAGGAATCCATATGAACTTGTTCTTAATTCTTTTTTAAATAATATCAGTATTTCTTTTTATAAAAGAATTATATGGATTACTAACATATGTAGATTTTCAAAAAATCTAAGACCATAATGATTATGTGACATTTTTTGATATGATAACAAATCATTTAACTTTTCTTTTCCTTGATTAAATTTAGTCACATTTTTCAAAATCTCTTCATATTTCATTTTGAAACTTGATATGTCTTTATTTAAAACAATAATCCTTTCATTTAAAGACAAAATTTCCTTTTAAGCATAATATTTTCTTTCATAAAATTCTCACTATCCTTTTTCAATGATGAAATAACATTTTCAAAATTATCTTTTGAGAATTTATAGAAGAAATTTGAGAAACATAACATGAATTTTCTTTAATAAGTTTTTCATTTTCTTTTGACAAAACTTTATTCTTTATCTTTTCATTCTTTAGATCATTGTATAATTCATGAAATGCATTTAAAAGTTCAGTATATTGTAACTTATCTTCTTCTAGAGCCATGTAACAGATGTTGGCATGTTCAGTGGCTTCTTCTTCTTCAGAGGAAGAGGAATCACTATTTCCCATAATGCTTGGTAGTCTTTCTTGTTTCTGAACTTTTTGCTCTTGAATTTACCTTTGTTTTTTAGCAAAGGGCAATCCTTCCTTATATGACATGTTTTATTACAATTAAAACATTTAAACTTACCTTACTTCAAGAACTTTCTGAATTTTCTTAAAAGCATTGCTATCTCTTCTTCATCGTTATCTGAATTGTCCGTATCTGAGGATGCATGGAAGACAAGTTCTTTCTTCTTGAATTGTTGTTCATCCTTCTTTCTATCTTCGAGTTGCACTTCATATGCCATTAGATTACTAATAAGATTTTTTTAATGATATTGTTGAGAGATCATTCGCTTCTTCTATTGCAGTTGTCTTCTTCTCCCAATCTGGTGTGAGTGCACGAAGGATCTTGCGAATTTTTTTCAACTTGGGTGTATTCCTTTCCAAGAGATGCTAAGGAATTTGTTATGTCGGTGAATCTTGTAACCATTTCTGAGATGGTTTCATTCTCCTTCATTTTGAAAAGTTCATACCTGTGGATAAGAATAGAAATTTTAGATTCTTTAACCTTATTTGTGCCTTCATGTGTTACCTGTAGAGTGTGCCATATTTGATTTGCAGAAGTGGCTGTTGACACACGGTTGAATTCTTTTTTGGTTAAGCACAGAATAAAGCATTCTT
This sequence comes from Agave tequilana, assembly GCA_038442645.1. Lineage (NCBI taxonomy): Eukaryota > Viridiplantae > Streptophyta > Magnoliopsida > Asparagales > Asparagaceae > Agave > Agave tequilana. The sequence continues at coordinate 54,113 of JAVJIF010033698.1, read as the reverse complement.
CACTTTGGCATCAAGGTTCACATTCTTCTTTTAATCATCACTCCAAGCGCTGTAATTGGTAGTCGGTTTGGTGTACGCTACTTCTACTATGTTCCATAGTTCGTAGTTGATCAATTGCAAGTAGATCTTCATTCTACACTTCCAATAGTTGTAGTTCGATCCATTGAATAGCGGTGGACGTTGTGTAGAATGTCCTTCTTTGAATTATAATGAAGAAAATCCCGTTGCCATCCTTGTATGTTGTTAACTGGGTATGCAGGGCTTTGATACCAATTGTTAGTACCGAGATGATGCCAATAGTAGGATCTAAAATATACGTCAATACTCAAACAAAGATATTAGCGTTACAGAAATAAACTTGCATATAAGGAATTAAATCTCAGAAAAGATAAGTAAACGCAAACACAAGAGATTTATTCTAGTTCGGTCCTCGTGATCTACATCCAGTCCCTAATCCACCTGCTTGAGATTTTTCTTCATCCTTTGACTTTGTGAAAAGTCACCTAGAGGGGGGGTGAATAGGTGACAATGCTAAACAAAGGGCAAATAAAAATTTGAAGCTACAACAATTACAAACAAGAATCACAAGATGAATGCAAGCAAGTATGACAATGAATATGATGAGCAAGTAATAAGTGCAATCAAAGTAGAGTAAGAATTGCAAGAATGTAAACCAATCGCTAACACAAGGATATGTTATCGAGGTTCGAGCACCCAGCTCTACTCCCCGCCTTCCCCAGAAAGATTCCGACCACTTCCACTATCACAAAGATCTCAAATACAATGGAGTACCCAACTCCTACAATCTCAAGAACAAGTAATTTCCTTGGTAGTCAAAAGACCACAAACTCTCTCTTTCAAATATCTCTTCCCTTACAAAGGTCCTTAGAGAATATTGAGTAGGAATGAAGCTCTTGTTGTAAGTGAAGAAAGAAAATTAAATCAGAGAGTATTTGAAAACCCTTCAGAAAATCAGTGAGAAATTCAGCACAAAAATCAAGAAACAAGTCTCTTTTGAAAGCCTTAAACTTTTGAATTTTCTAGCAAAAATTGTTGTGTCAAATCTCTCCCCAAACACCCCTATTTATAGGAGAGGGTTAGGGTTTAGGGATAAAACATAATTACTGATGTTTAGGAGGTAATTAAATCAAAATATATCCTTAAACGAATTTTTAAACACAAAAGACAAAAATAAACAGCTCACTAAAATCTGCCCGTTACTGTTCAACGGACACATCGGTCGACTGGGCCGGTCGACCGGTAGATCAAAAATTTGACCGTTATAGGCCAGCGGTCGACCGACCCAGTCGACTGAAAAAACCTGTGAGCAAAAACAATATCTCGGTCGACCGCCCCGGTCGACTGGCAGACGTGCACACTGATACGTGCCTCTGCCAGGACTGCGGTCGACTGGTCCGGTCGACCGGACCAGACTGACACAGACTCGGTCGACTGTCCCGGTCGACCGGATCAGGTCAAAAATCGATTTTAAGAAAGAAAACAAAGAGGATTTTGATTTTAACAAAAATACTTTTGAACAGGAAATAGAATTAAACATAAAGATGTATTTGTAGGCAAAAACTTGTATGCAAAATATTTTTGTATAATTTATGAGAAATTATTTTGGAATGAGCATGTGCGCAAAAACGTGTGTGATAGAGCTTCAAACCTATCCACTATTCTTTAACATATTATAAACTGAAAAACAAATTACATGAAGACTTCTTGAGCTATCTTCAAGTCTATGAGCCATCTAATGCCTTGCTAGTGCCTTCTCTTCTATGATCCTTCCTTGATGTGCAATTTGCCTTCCTTGCTTGGTGGAACTTAGAAGTTCTTGCAATAGCTAAGCAAATGGTCTCTAAACATGGTACAAAACCTGAAACTCATCTTAACAAACTTGTTAGTACCAAATAGCTCTAATTTGGTTTGTCATCATCAAAACACAAAACAATTAGAGAGTGTAACCTCTTGGGCCAACAATCTCCCCCTTTTTGATGATGACAAAACAAATAGGCTATTGACAAAAATATAGGGAGGAGAAAACTCCCCCTCAAATTATGCTATACATAAAACACAAGAATATGCTCTAGATACCAATAATTGAAATGATGCACCAATTATTGAAACTAATATAAAACACAAAAATTGCTCTTGATACCAAAAATACCAAAACAACTAAAACACAAAACTAAAACACAAGAATTCTCAAAATACATGAATTCTTCTCAAAATACATGAATTCAAAAACTCATACATACATAAACATAAAACTCATAAAACAAATCTTTAAGATTTAAAGCATATAAATTCATATAGAACCAAGACCAAATGAACTTATTTTTGTCATGTGAACTTATTCTCTCCCTTTTTGTCATACATCAAAAAGGGTTATGAAAAACATGTCTATTCAATAATACAAACATTAAGTTCTCCACAAATAAATGAAAATCTAGCAAAATCAAGAGGTTTAGTGAAAATATCGGCTAGTTGTAAATCCGTGGAAACATAATCAATATCTATATCACCTTTCTCAAAATGATCTCTAAAAAAGTGATATCTAATCTCAATGTGCTTGGTCTTACTATGTTGATTTGCATTTTTGGTCATGTATATAGTACTAGTATTATCACAAAATATTTTTATATGATCAAAGTGCAAATCAAAATCAAGGAGAGTATGTTTCATCCAAAGGACTTGTGCACAACAAGCCCCCGCGGCAACATACTCCGCCTTGGCGGTTGAGAGAGCTACGGAATTTTGTTTCCTAGAGGACCATGAAACAAGACAATTACCAAGAAATTGACATGTCCCACTAGTACTCTTTCTATCTACTCTACAACCCGCATAGTCGGCATCCGAATAGCTAGTCATTGAAAAATCTCTAGTTTTCGGATACCAAAGACCCATTCCAATAGTGCCCTTAATATAGCGAATAATGCGTTTTACCGCAATAAGATGAGACTCTTTAGGACACGATTGAAATCTAGCACAAAGACACACACTAAACATGATATCCGGCCTACTTGCCGTCAAATATAAAAGACTTCCTATCATGCTTCTATATAATTTAATATCAACATTTTTACCTTGTTCGTCCTTATCAATCTTGGTTGTAGTTGCCATTGGAGTGTTGCAAGCCTTTGATCCTTCAAGCCCAAACTTCTTTACTAGCTCCTTTGCGTACTTGGCTTGGTTAATGAAGGTTCCGTCTTGCAATTGCTTGATTTGGAGTCCAAGGAAGAAATTGAGCTCACCCATTGAAGACATTTCAAATTCAAGTTGCATGACTTTCTCAAAATCCTTGCATAAAAGCTCATTAGTAGATCCAAAAATTATATCATCAACATAAATTTGCACAATTAAAATATCATTATCAACATGCTTAGTAAAAAGAGTTGTGTCTAATTTGCCTTTAATAAAATCATTTGAAATGAGAAAACTAGAAAGCCTTTCATACCAAGCTCTTGGAGCTTGTTTCAATCCATACAAAGCTTTATCAAGTTTAAAAACAAAATCGGGATGAACATGATCAACAAAACGGGAGGTTGAGAAACATAAACTTCTTCATTAATAAAACCATTCAAAAATGCACTTTTCACATCCATTTGAAAAAGTTTAAAATTTTTAAAACATGCAAAAGCTAGTGTCATCCGTATGGCTTCAAGCCGTGCTACGGGTGCAAAGGTCTCCTCAAAGTCAATTCCCTCAACTTGAGTGTAACCTTGGGCCACTAACCTAGCTTTATTCCTAATGACATTTCCGGACTCATCCATCTTGTTTCTAAAGATCCACTTAGTACCAATTATTGGTCTATCGTGGGGCTTAGGAACAAGGTGCCAAACTTGGTTGCGCTCAAATTGATTGAGTTCCTCTTGCATGGCAAGCAACCAATATGGGTCCGTCTCGGCTTCGAGAATGCCTTTGGGTTCAAAATGAGAAATGAAAGCAAAGTTACCACATAGGTCATGGAGTTTGGAGCGTGTAGTGACTCCTTTAGATGCATCACCCAAGATGAGCTCCTTAGGATGATTTGTAGCGTATCTCCAAGCTTTAGGAAGCGGTTGAGTGCTTTCCTCCTTATCCTCTTGAACTTCACCAATAGGATCTAGCTTTTCTTCTTGAACGGGTGAGTCCTTCAAGGATAGTCTCTCCATGTCTTCACTTAATGGTTCAAACTCTACAACATTCTCAACAAACACATTAGATTCTTCAAACTTAACATGCATGGATTCTTCAATGGTTTGAGAAGATCTAATGAAAACTCTATATGCTTTGCTAGTAGAGGAATATCCAACAAAGATAGCCTCATAAGCCTTAGCATCAAATTTGCCCAAATTATCCTTAGTATTCAAAACAAAACACTTGCATCCAAAAACTTTAAAATATGCAACATTTGGTTTTCTAGAATGATACATTTCAAATGATGTTTTTGAAGAATTTTTGCACAAATAAATACGATTTGATATATAGCATGCGGTGTTTACGGCCTCGGCCCATAAATATTGAGGGAGGTCATATTCACTTATCATTGTCCTAGCCATCTCTTGAAGTGTTCTATTTTTCCTTTCCACTACTCCATTTTGTTGTGGAGTTCTAGGACAAGACATTTCATGCTTAATTCCCTTTTCATCACAATAAGTCATGAGGAGTTGGTTAACAAACTCACCACCTCTATCACTCCTTATTCTCAAAATCGGAAAACCCTTTTCTTTTTCAACTCTTTTTCGAAAAATTTTAAAATGAGAAAAAGTTTGATCTTTATTTTGTAAAAAGAAAACCCAAGTAAAACGGGAGAAATCATCAATCAAAACAAATGCAAATCTACTTCCATTTAAACTCTTAGTTTTAGTTGGTCCAAAAAGATCCATATGAATTAATTCTAAAGGCCTAGTTGACATGATATCCTTGATTGGTTTAAAGGAAGACTTGGTTTGTTTCCCAAGTTGGCACGCACTACAAATGCGGTCTTTCTCAAAATTCAAACAAGGTATACCCTTCACCAATTCCTTTGAATTAATCCTAGAAATATGGTCAAAAGATGCATGTCCTAATCTTCTATGCCAAAGCCAAGAATTTTCATCAAAAGCATTTAAGCATTTAGTAGAACAATCTAAATTAAGCATGTCAATAATATAAACATTATTATCACGAAAACCGGTGAGAATACAAATATCGGATTTAACATCAAAAATCTTGCAAGAAGTATCATCAAAAACAACTTTAAGTCCACGATCACAAAGTTGACTAATGCTAAGCAAATTATGTTTTAAACCATCTACTAAAACAACATTCTCAATAATAGGAGATGCACCAATTTGAATGTTACCTATACCGATGATAGTTCCTTTGGAGTCATCCCCGAAGGTGACGGTGCCACCTTCCATGTACCTTGATAGGGTTGTGAAGTTGTTGATGTCCCATGTCATGTGTCTTGAACAACCACTATCAAGGTACCACCGCTCCCTACGTCTTGGAGCTTTGGTGTGTACCTACATCAAACAATTTAAGACTTGATTTTGGTACCCACATTTTCTTGGGTCCTCTAGGGTTAGTGTCATTAACCCAAACAAGATTATTTGTTCTATTTAGTTGATCATAGCAAAACTTAGCTAAATGTCCATTTTTACCACAATATGTGCATCTATATACTCTACCATATTTAAAAGCATAATGGGTGTGTGATTTGTGAGCATGAGCATTGTGAGCATGAGCATGAGAGGTGCTAGCATGAGAATTTTTATCTTGTGAAATTTTAGCATGTGAAGTGTGCTTTTTAGAAAACATGTTCTCAAGTTTCTTAGTATTGAAAGCACAATCATTTAAAACTTTTTCAAAATCATTCATTTTGGATTTAAAAGAGGAAATTTCTTTTTCATCAATAATAGGAGATTTTGCCTTACAAGTACTCTTGAAGGCACAAAATTCTTTTTGCATGGAAATGAAATTAGAAGAAATATCATCTTTTTCTTTAGAAACAATGGCAAGTTGATTCTTAAGAAAAGCAACTTCTTTTTGTAATTTTATGCATTCAAGTTTCTTGTTATCATAAGTTTCAGAAAGTTCTACAAAAGCATGCACTAGAACTTCCTTACTTACATCATCATCTTCATCATCAAGGGATTGAGGGGTTACCTTGGGTGTGTTTGCCATGAAACACATATTAGCTTGATCCACCTCCTCTTCGGACTCACTTTCCGAATCCCAAGTTTCTTTGTAGGCTTTCTTCTCCTCCGGTTTCTTTGGCTTGAAGGAGGAAGTCATCTTCTTCTTGAACTCCGGACAATCCGCCATGATATGTCCGGGTTTGCGGCAATTGTAGCATATGATCCTCCGCTCCTCTTTGCCTTCAAATTTTCTCCGGAAGTTGAACTTGTTCTTTCGGTACAACCTCTTGACATTCCGCACAAGTAGAGTTAGCTCCTCATCTTCTTCTTCGTCATCTTCATCGTCATCATTGGTGGATGAAGTCTTGAAGGCTATGGATTTCTTCTTTGAAGTAGTGGCCTCTTCTCTTGCCTTCTTCTCCATCTCATGGGTCTTTAGGTTCCCAATGAGACTAATGAGGTCCATCTCGTCCTTGTCGTTCAACTCCTTCAAGGTGGTGGCCTTGATCTCCCATGATGAAGGAAGAGCCCGAATAACTTTCCGCACCTTTTGATCGTTGGAGATGTCATCACCTAAGGAAGAAAGACCATTAGTGATTTTAGTAAACCTTGTAGCCATACTATCAATAGACTCATCATCAAGCATTTTAAATGACTCAAATTGGGACCTCAAGAGATCTATCTTAGCTCTCTTGACTTGTGAAGTCCCCTCGTGTGTGACCAATAAGTGTTGCCAAATCTCATAGGCGGATTGGCAATGAATTACCCGTGTAAGGTCATCCTCATTCAAGGCGGTCAATAGGGAGTTTTGGGCCTTGGAGTTAGCCTCATATAGTTTAAAGTCAAGGTCGGTCCAAGTGCTCTCATCACCATCGGGTGCTTCATAGGGTTTGGTCAAGGACTTGGCTACTAAGCTACCCAAAGATTGCAAAAATATAGTCATCCTAACCTTCCAAATTGGGAAATTGAGGCCATCAAATTTAGGTGGGGATTTAATGTTGTCGGCCATGTTTACTAGTGATGAATGAATGAAATGAAAATGTTGATTAGCAATATTTAAGGATCTCTCTATGGATGTTAAGCCAAACCTAGAGTTCAAGCTCTGATACCAATTGAAAAGTCACCTAGAGGGGGGTGAATAGGTGACAATGCTAATCAAAGGGCAAATAAAAATTTGAAGCTACAACAATTACAAACAAGAATCACAAGATGAATGCAAGCAAGTATGACAATGAATATGATGAGCAAGTAATAAGTGCAATCAAAGTAGAGTAAGAATTGCAAGAATGTAAACCAATCGCTAACACAAGGATATGTTATCGAGGTTCGAGCACCCAGCTCTACTCCCCGCCTTCCCCAGAAGGATTCCGACCACTTCCACTATCACAAAGATCTCAAATACAATGGAGTACCCAACTCCTACAATCTCAAGAACAAGTAATTTCCTTGGTAGTCAAAAGACCACAAACTCTCTCTTTCAAATATCTCTTCCCTTACAAAGGTCCTTAGAGAATATTGAGTAGGAATGAAGCTCTTGTTGTAAGTGAAGAAAGAAAATTAAATCAGAGAGTATTTGAAAACCCTTCAGAAAATCAGTGAGAAATTCAGCACAAAAACCAAGAAACAAGTCTCTTTTGAAAGCCTTAAACTTTTGAATTTCTAGCAAAAATTGTTGTGTCAAATCTCTCCCCAAACACCCCTATTTATAGGAGAGGGCTAGGGTTTAGGGATAAAACATAATTACTGATGTTTAGGAGGTAATTAAATCAAAATATATCCTTAAACGAATTTTTAAACACAAAAGACAAAAATAAACAGCTCACTAAAAATCTGCCCGTTACTGTTCAACGGACACATCGGTCGACTGGGCCGATCGACCGGTAGATCAAAAATTTGACCGTTATAGGCCAGCGGTCGACCGACCCGGTCGACTGAAAAAACCTGTGAGCAAAAACAATATCTCGGTCGACCGCCCCGGTCGACTGGCAGACGTGCACACTGATACGTGCCTCTGCCAGGACTGCGGTCGACTGGTCCGGTCGACCGGACCAGACTGACACAGACTCGGTCGACTGTCCCGGTCGACCGGATCAGGTCAAAAATCGATTTTAAGAAAGAAAACAAAGAGGATTTTGATTTTAACAAAAATACTTTTGAACAGGAAATAGAATTAAACATAAAGATGTATTTGTAGGCAAAAACTTGTATGCAAAATATTTTTGTATAATTTATGAGAAATTATTTTGGAATGAGCATGTGCGCAAAAACGTGTGTGATAGAGCTTCAAACCTATCCACTATTCTTTAACATACTATAAACTGAAAAACAAATTACATGAAGACTTCTTGAGCTATCTTCAAGTCTATGAGCCATCCAATGCCTTGCTAGTGCCTTCTCTTCTATGATCCTTCCTTGATGTGCAATTTGCCTTCCTTACTTGGTGGAACTTAGAAGTTCTTGCAATAGCTAAGCAAATGGTCTCTAAACATGGTACAAAACCTGAAACTCATCTTAACAAACTTGTTAGTACCAAATAGCTCTAATTTGGTTTGTCATCATCAAAACACAAAACAATTGGAGAGTGTAACCTCTTGGGCCAACACTTTGTACACCCAAAATCAACACCTTGCACACCACTTGATAAATTTCCTTTGCTAAATGTGTACAACTCTTCTTACAACCAAGAAGACTACAACACCTTGTACAAACTCTCTTCAACCCGAAGACGCTCTTGTACAATGCTTCTCTTTGAGTGATTACAATTGATCCTATAAGCCTTAAATCTGTATGTGATCGTGGACAAGGGCTCTTATAAGTGGACTCTCAAAAATCTTCACTATAGAGTAGGAATTTGAATGAAGAACTGAAAGTGAAAATAGTTTTCTGAAAAACAGATTTTTCAACAGAGTTTTTGGGCAGAAAACTATTAATTTGAATTGGTGTTTTTAGCCTAGGACTACATCCCTATTTATAGCTGAAGTCTATTGTCAGTTAGAGCAGTTATCAGGACAAATTTGAATATAGAAACGTTGGATAAAATACCAGAAAATAGAAACTGTCCAACAGTCAGAAACTGCCATAAGTCGACTTGAGTTTATGGGTTAGTCGACTAGGCTATTGAATTTTGCCTATATTAGTCGACTACAAAATAGGGCAAGTCGACTAGGGCATGACTGAAACAAAAAGATATGTTTCTGAAAACTAAAACTAGTCGACTAGAACAATATGATTAGTCGACTAGGTCAGGTATTAGTCGACTATAAGGACTGTCAAGTCGACTAATAGTGTATGCAAGTCAGAAACAGAAAGTTGTTATGCATCTTGAGGCAAACTAAGTCGACTATAGTTAAAAGGTTAGTCGACTATAGTTGTTATTAGTCGACTAGTCAAGTCTATAAGTTGACTAATATGACTAAGATATGTGTGTATTCAAGGCTTTTAAGATTCTATTAAATATTATAAAACACATCCATAGCCACTCTCTTTGAGAAGTCTTGAGCATATAGAACTTTGGAATAGGCTTTGAGATAGAGCTCCAATGATATATCTTCACAAATGTATCATCAAAAGCAAGTTCCAACACTAGATGGATTTTTAGGAATAAGTTGGATGAGTCGGGTAATGTTGTTAGGAATAAAGCTAGGTTAATGGCCTAAGGTTACACCCAAATTGAACGTATCGATTTTAAGGAAACCTATGTACCCGTAACACGGCTTGAAGCCATACAGATTACACTTGCTTTTGCTTCTTTTAAAGATTTCAAACCTTTTCAAATAAATGTCAAAAGCGCATTTTTAAATTGTTTCATTGAAGAGGAGAAGTATGTTGAACAACCCCTGGGTTTGTTGATCCTACATATTCGGATTTTATTTTCAAATTAGACAAAACTTTATATGGTTTAAAATAAGCTCCAAGAGCTTGGTTTGAAGAACTTTCAACTTTTCTTGCTTCAAATGGTTCTGTAAAAAGTAAAATAGATACCACTCTGTTTACAAAGCATGTAGATAGTGATATCATAATTGTTCAAATTTATGTTGATATTATATTTCGATCTACTAATGAAAAACTTTGTAAAGATTTTGAATCATGCATAAAGAATGAGTTTGAGATGTCTATGATGGGCGAGCTAAACTACTTCCTTGGACTCCAAATCAAGCAAAAGTGTGATGAGATTTTATAAATCAAGCTAAGTACACAAGGGAATTCATCGAGAAATTTGGGCTTGACGATGCAAAGTCAAGTAGAACTCCCATGGCTACCATAACAAAACTTGATAAGGATGAACAAGATATAAATATTGACACTAAACTCTATAAGAGTATGATTAGTAATTTACTTTATTTAACGGCTAGTAGGCCAGATATTATGTTTAGTGTATGTCTATGTGCTAGTTCCAATCTTTTCCTAAAAAGTCCCACTTGATTGCGGTAAAACGCATTATTAGATATCTTAAGGGCACTATTAGAATGGGCATGTGGCATCCGAAGATTGGATAATTTTTCATGACGAGTTTTTCAGATGCTGACTATGCAGGATGCAGAGTGGATAGGAAGAGCACAAGTAAAACTTATCAATTTCTAAGAAATTATCTTGTTTCCCGATCTTCCAAGAAACAAAATTTTGTAGCCCTCTCAACCGTCGAGGCGGAATATGTTGCGGCCAGGGCTTGTTGCGCTCAAGTCCTTTGGATGAAACATACTCTCCTTAACTATAATTTATATCATAATCATATTAAAATATTTTGTGATAATACTAGTACTATTCATATGACTGAAAATATAAATTAATACAGTAAGACAAAGCACATAGAAATTTGATATCATTTTCTTAGAGGTCACTATGAGAAAGGAGATATTGAAATTGATTATGTTTCAACTGATTTTTTTTAACTAGCAGACATTTTTACTAAGCCACTTGATTTTAAAAGATTTTTCTTTCATTTGTGGTGAACTAAATATTTGTATGATAGATTCATGAGTTTTTCATTATTTTGAAATCTATGTTTGTTTTTAAAAAAAAAATTTTTGCTTATCCTTTTTGATGCATGATAAAAAAGGGGAGAAGTATTAAGTATTTATAGGTATTTATTGATTAGTATTTATCAAGTATTATCGAGTATTTATTGGTTTTTAGCCTTAGTTTGTTTGTACTCATATACAATGCCATTTTATGCATATTATTACAAACTTTCATATATACATTCATTTGACATGTTTAAAATTGACTTTTAATCGTTATAGTCATATTGATATCTTGTACTTGATATGTAAGCATAACTTGAGGGGGAGTTTTTTCAAAGCTCTCTCCTTTCATTTCTTTTAAATAACTCATGTTTTGTCATCATCAAAAAAGAGGAGATTGTTGGCCCAAATATTACAATCAGCGGTTTTGTGTTTTGATAATAACAAAATATATGTAGTTATTTAGTACTAATCAAGTTCAAGTGTTTGAAGTATGTTTCAGGGTTCAAGAAGATCTAGTATATTTTTCCCTCCAAAGGAAAGTATTGACGGCTCAAGGGTATTCAAGAACGGGATTGGAGCTCAAAACACTCAACGTCGCTATTGGAGAAGCCCGCTTGAAGATATTTGTAGTCATTTAAAATCTTTTAAGAACATAGTGTGTTAAAGTGCAGAATATAGATTTGATGCTCAAAGATATACACACACAAAAGTACACGTTTTCCAAAATACAGTTTATTTTGTATTTGTTTTGACGTGTTTGGTTTTGACACATGATTTCACATTTTCTCAAAATTTTTAGCTCAGTTTTAGATTTTGTATCTCCTTACCCATACATGTTTTCCCCTCAAAACCCATACAAAATCATTTACAAAATTTTAATAGTTTCAAATTGACCTTAGTACTGCTTTTAGCCTAGATTGGTTGACCGGGCGGTCAACCGCTCCTATTTCAGGCCAGAACGGTCGACCGCACGGTCGACCGAACTTCTGGCAGAGAAGTGTGCTGTTTGTGCACGTTCATGGTCGACCGACCGGTTGACCGCTCTCCCTTGCGTCGTCCGACTGTAATGGTTTTAGCCTCGTTTAAAACTGGTCAACCAATAGCCAAGGTTAAATTTTTTAAATAGGCCGGTCGACTGGGCAGTTGACCGATAGACTGCCAAAAAGGCAGTAACGACCAAATTTCAAATTTTTGTATTTTAACATGTTTTTAAAACGTGGTGATTTGAATTCTGAGGGTCAAATTCTTCCCTTTATGACGTGGTAAACAATTCTAAATATGTTTTTCTAAAGCCTATATAAAGGGCCATTGGGATTGGATTTAAGACACAATAAATTCTCTTGAAAATCAAATTTTGTTTTCAAAGTAAAAATTTTCATAGTTTTTCCTTTGTGCTTTAAATTCTAAAGTTTTTAATTGAGTTTTCTGCTTTTATATTCTCTATCTATTTTGATTTCTACTCTCACATGCATCCTTGAGCTTCAAATCTACTTTATACTCTGTGGGGATTTGTAAAAGAGTTATAAGAGAGTGTTTGTGATCTCTTGATCACCAAGAGTTGTAATCTCAATTGGCTTTGTGCTCCCTCTTGTTCAGAGGATTGGGTTGGGAGTTGTGTACTCCAAGTGGTTGAAATTTCTTGTTATAAGGTCCCTTTGAGAAAGATCCGTTAGTGGATGGTGAAATCTTTCCCAATGGTGAAGGTGGGGACATAGAGCAGTAACTTGAATCTCGAAATAAATCTCTCTTATTTGTGATTGTCTTATTGTCTCTTTATTTCATTTGCTTGCTTTCTTTTCATTCTTTTTATCGATCATTACTCATCTCAACAAGAAAATAATTAAATAATCATGAGGAGAAGTTCAGAGCTCTTCATAGGGAATACAACTTCATTTCTTATTTTGAGTGATCGGTTTGCATCATTCATTATAATTTGTTAAATATTTGCGTTTGATTAGCATTATACTTACTCACCCTCCTCTAGGTGTATTTTCAGCCAGTACTACTATGTGCCCTGCAGTGAGACTAATATGGATCCATTACATTCACCCGATAAGACTAGTCAACCGTTCAGTTTTTCTTATCCCAATATTATATTTATCATAAATGAATTATACAGTAAACCAGGAACAATAACAGTGCATATGACATGTAACAGGATAACATGACATGTACATAATAACAGGAGGCATGAGATTCATAATATGTAGGGTTCTAGAAGTGACCCCCATGGGTCCAAGAGGTGGCCTCCACGGATGTGATGTGGCTCTCTGCTTCGTGTGGTACTTAGTTCCGCACATCTTAGATCAGCTGCTAGTATGTCCAAGTAAGGGGAAAGAAAACACGGGAAACAGTTATGTAACTGTGATACAGGAGTGTCATAAAAATATCAGGAATACAAGAAACAGTTATGTAACTGTGATACAGGAAATAAGCATGTATTGTATTCAGGATGTATTCATGTAACAGTAATACATAAATATTTTAGTAATACTTATCCATGTAACAGGGATACATGAACAATCAGAGCATGCATATGTGTGAATCCATATTACAGGAACACTATATCAATATTAGTGATATAGAAAACGGTCATGTCATATATTTGGGTGTGTCTGTGACCTATGATATAAGAATATGAAATAACAGAGTCCAGTGTAACAAAGTATCTGTATAATTATTATACAGATACTGAAAATAACAGTGTTCAGTGTACTAGAGCGTTCGTAAAATGATGAATCAGGTATATGAAATAATAGTGTCTATTGTAATATAATATCCGTAAACGAAAGTACATGCATATACATCTAATGGTAACTCAGTAAAGTGATACAAGAATATGCATATACCAATGTCCAATGTATCAATGCTTATTCTCATGAATCAAGTAACAGACACATGATAAGTATGATGAAGTGGTGTTAATAATTATTTGTTATAACTAGGTCAATATTATTAACATGACCGATACAAAGTAATTATTTACAATTATATATTTTTAAACTCTTCACAATCATATTAAAATAATTTATTTATTTATTAATCTGGGAGTTCTTTAATTATAGTCTGATAATCACTAATGTATAAATAATTTATTTATATTTTATATTTAAATCATGAATCACAATACACTATCATTTCATTTAGATGTTTAAGAAAACATATACTCTTATCTTAATTAGAGTGTTTTACCAATTTAAATAATTTATTAGACAATAACTGTAATTTACATGATTTATTAAATATTAAATACAATATAATAAACTAATTGTTATTTAACACATTGAAATATAATTTATATACTAAAAATACTCACATAGTTATTACAGGGATGTAGCTCATCTTCCTATAATCGCAACAACCCGAGAATCGTCTAGATCGAACTTTGAATCTTCCAATACTAAAATCAAAATAAATGAGTTAAATATTTAATTTGTAAAGTATAAAATGTAATAATTATATTTAGCAGAGGGGTTTTATGTAAAATTATCTTTCATAATGGATCGAGTTTGGATTGCTAGTGGGTCGGGTTTAGATCCAATAACCCGAACCCAAGACATAAATGGATTTGAGTAAATGGATTAATGGGTAGCGGGTTAACGGGTCTGAGTTTAGAGAATTGGGTTTAATCCAATAAGGGGGAGAGAGAGAGAGAGAGACAACGTGAGAGAGAGGAGGGAAAGGAGTAGAGGGAGGCGGCTGGCCTGGCTGACCAGCAACAGCACAGCCACGGCGGTGGTGACTGTCGGTGGAGGAACATGGTAGAAGATTGGGGAAAGAAAAAGAAAGAGGAAATTAAAAATTATAATATTATTTAATTGAGTGAAAATTTTGATTAATTTAGTAAAATTTTCAAAAATTTTTAAAATAATAAATATTATCCTGAGCAATGTTGTGAAACTAGATTCCTGAAATTCAACCCCGTTTGTTAATTAAAAATCCTAGAGTTGATTATTGGTATCAGTCAACGCCGAATTCGGAGATTTTCCAAATTAATCTAGAAAAAAATTTTGAAAAATTTTGAAAAATTCAAAATATTAGAAAATTATATCAGAAACTAAAATAGGACCAGTCTGAGAAAGTCAAGTTAGGTATTTACACCGTATCAGGTACCAGTACTATGATACGTATATCTAGAACTAGGGGTTACACTTCTACCCACCTTACAAAAAAATTTCGTCCGCAAAATTTCAATTCAGGTGGGAGAGAAAAATATCCTAATGATCTTGAGGCTTATGGGTTATGTGCCTACTACGCATACACTGCGCCACTCTGATATCTATACTCAAACTTAGGATTGGGTAACTAATATCAGGAATAAAAATCAGAGAAATGGAATCAAGATAGTGAAGTAGTAATAATTAGAAATTGGAATGTTTTGGATGAAAATTGAAATCAGGGAATTTTAGGATTCAAGGAAAGGATTTCTAAAGGAATAAGATATTCTTGTACTCGTAGCTGGATCCCCAAATCCATATTCAGATTAGTTCTAATCTGATAACTGATGGTACTGTCGGTAAGAGCTCGAGTATAAACCAAAGCGGTTACTCACATTAGATGTGAATTTAGGCTCTAATACCAATCTGTAATGCCCCAATCCCGCGGATACGGGGACGCCATGGTGACATACATATGCAGGGCGAAAATACTCTCACATACATACGCCAAGTCTCAGTATAAGAAAATAAACACAATATACACAATAATTTCAGCATTAATAAGTACAAGAATACCTGCAATGAGTCAGTGATCATGATATATATAAGAAAATAGAGATAAATAAAAAAGCAAAAACAAAATTATAAAAATACCTATGAATAATAAAGGTGACGAGTCTCTTATAAATATCCCGTGAATACCATGTACTAAGAAATTCTCCAACATGAGGAAGGAACATCAGGGTTGTCAGAAAGCGACCCAGTGAGTGATAAAATGAAAGAAAAAATAATATATATTATAATAGTAATTACAATCATGATAATATTTAATACATGTTCAAATAAGAGTGGTACAATATAATATTGTACAAACAAGTACGTTACAATGGTATTTCATGATCAAAATAATATCTATGTCAATCGAGTAGAGTTTTTATTATATCAACTAATATTATTTTATTATATTATCATTAAAGTATTTATGACCATTAACATGTTATAATCGATAAGATACATAATTTAGTTATATAATTGTAACCCCCTGCTTCCCGGTGTACGTATCACAGTATCCGTATGCGATACGACGTATAAAATTGATTTGACCTCCGTGGTAGTCTGATTGAGTTGATTTCAGTTTCAAAAATTATTTTCTAATATTATAGATTTTTCAAGATTTTCTGAAAATTTTCTGGATTATTTTGGAAAATCTCCGTAATCGGTGTCGACCGATACCGATAATAGGCTTTATGATTTTTATTTCACAAACAAAGTAGAATTTTGAGAATCTGCTTTCACCAGGTGTCTTAGAATCATATTATCTACGTTAGGGTATTTTTGGAGATTTTTCTGAATTTCTCGAAAATCCGGTCAAACCGGTGTCGCCCGTACCGGCGACATCTTCCAGGATTTTTAATTTGCAAACCAAATAGAATTTCATCAAACCGTTTTCATATTACATTTCAGCATAATATTCTCTATTTTCTTTAAATTTTGGATACCATTCGGAGTTAGTTAATTTTTGACCCATTAAAATAATATTAATGAATTAAATTATGATTTCCTTTCTTTCTTCTCTTATCTTTTTCTACACTCTTCCTTCTCCCCACCGCCTTTGTCGATCAACCCAATCCATTTAAAACCTCACCGCCTTCTCTCTCTCTCTTTCTCCCTTAAAATCCTCTTCCAAACTCTCTTTTTCTCTAATGACTTCTCTAATTCCCTCTTTCTCTCTCTAATTACTCTCCCTCACCCTCTCATGGTCAAATCGTCGCTGGAGCCATCGCCGTGGCTCCGGTCCGGTGCCACACCCAGCCACCACCTGGGCCCCACAGAGCCTTTCTCTTTCTTCTTCCTTGGAGTCGGACCCAGGCCACCCGGCGGCCTGGCTCCGCCGCCGGCCGCCGCGGCAGCCGGCCTGCGCGGCTAAGCGCAGGGCAGCAGAGAGCTGCCCTACCCCCTCTTTTTCCTTTTTTTTTCTCTCACTTTCTCACCCCTCTCTCTCTCTCTCCCCCCTCAGCCGGACCCACCCCGGCGGCCAGGCCCGCCGCCGGCGGGCTCCTCCACCGCCGGCCAGCGACGCTGGCCGGCCCTGGCACCCACAGCAGCAGCAGCACCTCTGTTGCTGCTGCTGTAGGTGATTGTGTGAGTGTGTGTGTGTGGTGGTGTGTGTTTTGTGTGTGTGTTGTGTGTGTGTGTGTGGTGGTGTGTGTTTGCTGTTGTGTGTGTGTGTTGTGTGTGTGAGAGTGACTGTGGTGTATGGGTGTGCTGTTGTGTGTGAGTGAGTGAGTGAGTGTGTGTGTGTGTGTGTGTGCGTGTGAGTGTGAGTGGGTGTGAGTGCTGCTGCTGTGTGTGTGTGAGTGAGTGTGTGTGTGAGTGCTGTGTGCGAGTGAGTGAGTGAGTGAGTGAGTGAGTGTGTGTGTGTGTGTGTGTGTGTGTGTGTGTGTGTGTGTGGTGTGTGTGTGTGTGTGTGTGTGTGTGTGTGTGTGTGTGTGAGTGCTGCTATTCCCCTCTTGTGTGGGTTTGGGTTTTTACCCAAACCCATTAACCCAATAGGGTTTATTAAAAACCCAATACCCAATAAACCCCAATCCAACCCGTTAGCCCGTTACCCATTTAATTAAGTTATGGGTTTGGGTTGTGGATCTGGACCCGACCCGTGAAGAGCCAAACCCGCATCCGAAACCCGTTAAAGGTAAATTTACAGAAAACCCCCTTATACAATTCAGAAATTGCATTTATTATTTTTATTTACACATTTAACTTTATTTGTTATGAATTAGTATCCGGGCGATAACTGGAGCATCCGGACTCCGATTCGGGCGATTCTGAATCCGTTGCGATCGTGGGAATGAGAGCTACAGTCCTGTAGCTAGTTTGTGAGTGTTTTTATTTTATAAATTATCTTTTTAGTCTATTAATTGAACTTGATTGCTTTATTAATTATCGGTAAATCCTAATTGGTACACCATATTAAAACATTGTAATAAACACTGTACTTAAATATGTCGGATACGTAATAGACGTAGAGTGTAACAATGGATACCTATTAGGTCATGTTGATGGACCACTGACATCCGGCACACTATGTCACCATATGTTTGGACACTATCATGTCATGTATCGTAGCACAGTAACGTTACCTGCATACGGTTCCACAGATACGCGATGACACAACACTGTCACTAGACATGCATGCTAGATACTGTTACTATAATTCACAGGACATGATATTATATGATACACGGACTACCATTATTACATGTACTGTTACATGGATTATGGCCACACATTTATGTTCCACTAGTACAAGGATAAGTACCGCATGTCATATTATTGTTATCATCCTTACACTGATACGATAGTTCACTGTACATGATATTAGACACTGCCCATAGGTATTACTTATACATGTTGCACCGATACTATGACGCGTCACATCAGTTACTCATATGCACTACTTCACAGACTACCGTCATCACATATATTGTGATCATCATTATATAGATTCTCTGCATATCACTGTTGCACGTGCATGTATGCTTTCTCTATGGATCCCTGTTCATAGTACATGTACTATTGTTCCATGTTACCGTATTCATGTTATGTGATTGTTTCCTGTTATTGATATGAATATTCCCGATACTGGACTTGAGAGCTGTTGATATGCTATATGTGGACTTCCACATCTATTGATCCCGTTTCCCGTTATATTGTTCTCGTTATATTGATCCCGTTATATTGTTCCTGATTCCTGTTATATTGTTCTATGCTATCAACAGAGCTCTGTTCCAGTTATCATGTTACCCGTATCACATATTGTAATGGTACTTGTTACATTGTATATTTGACATATCAGATCATAAAGTTAACTCGGGTATGGGGGAGACTTGACGGTTGATTAGATCTTATCGGGTGATGTACTGGATCCATATTGTTAGTCCCACTGCAGGGGACGGTAGTGCTGCCTACCAATAGCTCCATGAGCTCCCGTTACTTGATTCGTGCTCCCCTCTTAGCGGAGGGCCCTGGTCTCAGCAGCCAGGGGTCCGTTTAAGGCCGTGATCCCGGGTATGCACGGGATACATCCACCCGATAAGAACTCCTCGACCATGGGTTCCAATTAACATAATAAAACAGTATACACAATAGTGACGTTGGGAACACTTGTTATTTGGTCACTCTCTCGTCTGGATAATGGTACCCGTAGGCCATGTCCGGATGGGTTCGACTGGAGTGCGGGCTCCAGTATGAACTGCCAGTGGTATGGGACACTGGAAGAGATTGATTAAAATATCAGGTGGTACTAATTTCTACTATTGTGTCAATCACATGACTTGCCTGATACATGTATACTAACTTGTTACTGTTCCTGTTATTTTGTCTGCTTTCATGTTCACTGTGATCTTGCTTACCTGTTACTGTTCCTGTTCATGTTATTGTATCCGCTATCATGTTACCTGTAGACTTTGCTACACTACCTGATACCTATGGTGGCATACTACTCATGCACATGTACACCTTGCATCACATATATTCTGCTGTGCATTGCTTATATACCATTTAGACACAACACAGTAACATGTTCATATTGCATATGCCTACCTGCATGTTCATTTACATCACTACCATGTTCACTGCTTTTACTTCACCGCTAAATAACATTATTTATTATATAAACTCGATATGATTAGAATCATGACCTGATGATAACCGGCTAGGTAGTGATGGTACCAAAAGATGACATGTTTATATATTTCCACTGCTTCCTATATGCTTATGATATAATATCACTTGTACCACATCATGTATTATATATTAGTATCGTGCTTGTATTATTATGTATATATTACTGCCTCCTTTATTTTACCACTCACTAGGTCGCTTTCTGATGACCCTGGGTTTGCGTGCCCAGATTGGAGATCCAAGTTCTCGGAGTAGCAGAGAGTGCCTTGGCGTGACATAGGAGATTCCTCATCTGGCCTATTCATAGGTATCCTGGGCATTTATTTCTGTTATCTTAATTGTCCCTATTTTTCATATCTATTATGATCGCTGACCTATTTCTGCAGGTATTCTTGTACTTATTTCATGCTGGGACCCATGTCTATATGGAGGTTATGTACTGTACTGAGGCTTAACGTACGCGTGAGCGTGTTTTCACCTCGCGTATGTACGTTGCCATAACGTCTCCGTATCTTTAGGATCGGGGCGTTACAATAATATTAAATAATTTTGTTTAATTAACATGAATCAAGTCCTAATTATTTCATATTTATAGTTTAAACTAACAGTAACGGTAATATGATGGTATCAGTAGGAAACAAAAATAATCATATTGCAGTGTCGTGAGTATACATGGATAGTGTGGCTATAGAGAATACATAAAGTATAAAGTATATATGCATAGTAACATGCTGGTAAACAAGATATCGTGAAGCTTTACATGATATAAACAAGCAAGATAACATGCTACAGTGTTTATGAATATACATGAACAATATCTCTGTAGGAATATATGAAGTATGACTAGATATGTATAATAGCGAGATAATATATAAGATAATCATAATGTTAGTACAATATACATAGACAAGTCCCACATAGGTGGTGAGCAATAAAAAATTATTTTACAATAATAACAATCAATATCATCTGATATTTTAATCAATCTCTTACAGTATCTCATACCACTGTCAGTTCATAGTGGAGCTTGTACTCTAACTGAACCCATCCAGATATGGCATATATGTACCATTATTCGAATAAGAGAGTAATCAAATTTCAAGCATTCCTGTCGTCATTATTGTTTATATTATTTAATTATGTTAATTGAAAACTCAATGGTCAATGAGCTTTAATCAGGTGAGAGTATCACGTGCCTACCCAGGATCATGGCCTTAAACAAGCCCGGTTGCTAAGACCAGAGCCAACCTGATAAGGCAAAACAAGTAACGAAAAATAGGAGCTCAATGAGAAATAACAGATGGAAGCCAGCACTACCACGTCCCCTGTAGTAGGACTAATATGGATCAATGATATCCACCAGATAAGACCTAGTCAACCATTCAATTTCTCTCATCCCCATGTTATATTTATCATTAATGAATTATACAGTAAATCAGGAATAATAACAATACATTTGACATGTAATAAGGTAACATGACCTGTACATGATAACAGGAGACATGAGATCTATCAAATGTACGGTTCTTGTAACACCCCGCTCTCGGGATACATACTTAGTTGCGTTTTCAGATTTTTCGATTATACTTTTTGATTTACTTACGGTATTTGTTTTGTATTATGAATTATTTATATGATCATTTTGCCTTGGATCTGAATTCGTTTAATCGATTTTAGTTTCAAACATCATTTTCTAATATTTTAGATTTTCTATAATTTTTTGAAATTTTTCTGAATTAAATTGAAAATCTTCAAAACCAGTGTCGCTGATCGATTCTCAGATTTTTTAATTTAAAAATGGAGTTAAAATTCTAGAAATAGCTTTCACATCATTTTTTAAAATCATATTTTTTATATAAATGTATTTTCTGAGATTTTTCAGAATTTATCAAAATCTGGCCGACCCAGTGTATACCGGTAGCGACGGTGGATTTCAGAATTTTTATTTTGAAAACGGGATTGAATATCTGAAATCTAATTTCACAAGACAACTTAAAATATTATTTATTATTTTTTGAAAATTTTTAGAAATCTTTCTGAGTTACTTTATTTTCCGGTCTTTTATGAAGTTTTCGGTGTTTTCCCAGATACCAGAACTTTATCTTGATATTTTATTTTTCTCTTTTTCTCATTTTTTTCCTCTTTCTCCTTAGACGCGAGGCTCACTAGATGCAAATCTGGTCTTTAATATAGAGATTCGCTTCCTTTCTGCATTTAATGCCCTTCCAATAAACTCTAATTAAGTCATCATGACTTTTTGTCTCCTCTTTCAAACGCGACTCTCGCGTTTTCTACTGGACGCGGAGCTCATCTCCGCGTCTGCGTCAGTTGGCCTAGACGCGGGTCTCATTTGCCTAGATGCGGGTACCATTTTAATGGGACACAGGTCTCATTTAATGAAAGAGCCTGGCAAATTTGTAAATATCTCCATCTCCCCGTATATATACACCCCCTTTCTTTCTCTCTCTTTCATTTTCTTTCTTCCTTCTTCTTCCAGCCAACGAGAACAACCCAAAAATCTGCCGCCGTGCCCTCCTTGGCTGGCCACCCTCTCCGCCATATCCAACACCAACTCCTCCACCATTCTCTTCTTCATCTCCTCCTCCATTCCAACAACAACAGCAACAACACCTTCTTCTTCCTCTTTTTCCACCAAAAAACCCACATTTACCACCATCTTTTCCACCATCTCCACCACCACCTACACCACATCGGCCACAAACATCCATGCCAATTCCTCTCGTCGGAGTACTCTTTCCAATGAGCTACTCCATCGCTCTCTGAAACACCTTTTCAATAACCCCAAATTTTAAAATGAACGAGACTTGCACCATCATCCACTCCTTTAGGCTTTGGCCACCGCCTTCGGCCACTTTCGGCTGCCTCCGGCCACCTCCGGTCGCTGCCGGTGACCACCGGCTTGAAATGTCACCTAGAGGGGGGTGAATAGGTGACGATGCTAATCTAGTGAACTTAATGCGGAATTTAAAAACTAATTGCAATTACAACAATGATGCACACACACAAGCAAGTATAAGATATAGCAATTTGCACAATACACAAAGTAAAGAGAGAGATAGAGAGAGAGTCAATGGATCAAGCGCAAACAACAAGATATGTTCCGAGGTTCGAGCACCCAGCTCTACATCCCCGCCTTCGACACACGAAGGATTTCCAATCCACTAGCTTGTCCACAAAGGACTCCCACAAAGGGAACCTCCACCGAGGATTTGGGGCAATAACAATACAAGGAGTACCCAACTCCTCTCCTTACAAGCACAACCTCCTCTTGAGGCAAACTCCAACCCAACTACAACCTCCTCCTTGAGGCAAGCACAACCCAATACAAAGATCACCTCACAATCTTGAGGGAAACAACCCAATAGCAAAACTTTCTCAACACAATGAGGGAAAGGCACAAAGCCAAGCTAAAGATAGGGTTTACAACTTAGTGGTTTCAAACAACAACCACAAAACAATCTCTTTTTCCCACACAAAATCCTATAGAAAAGATAGTAGATTTTAGCTCAAGTGTGGAGAAAACCAAGGGATTTGAAACCAGCAACTCAAAGAAAATCTTTGGGAAATAATAGAAAATGAAGATAGTGAAATTCAAACAAAAACCTTTCCCAAAATCCCTTTTCTTTGGTTTTTCAAACCCTAATAAAAACACCAAAAAGATTGTTCAATTTGAATCCAAAAACCTCTTTTAATTGCTGTAAAAACACCAGAGAGTATGAAAAAATTCGCACAAAAAATCTTGGAGAAAAACTCTTACAAATGGGGTATTTATAGGCTAATCCAGAAAATAGCCGTTGGCTGTAATTTTTGCCAGAATTACCCTGACGGTCGACCGCCCGGTCGACCGCCCAACGGTCAATTTTTGACCCGTTGGTGCTAGCGGTCGACCGCCCGGTCGACCCAAACAAACAGAGAGCAAACCTGCTCTCAGTCGGTCGACCGGCACGGTCGACCGGCTAAAGGTGTAGCCAGCGTGCACGTTTCTGTGCACGTCGGTCGACCCATACGGTCGACCGTCTACATGGTGCGGTCGACCGTACCGGTCGACCGATCAGCCTGGCAGACACCAAAACAGGTCAGAAATCTGGGGAAATAAATATCCAATAAATTCTTATAAACTACTAAAAATCCCCAAAAATAGTTTTGTCAAATTGCATTGATATATAAACATGTGATAAAAGTTTTGACTCAAATATCAAGCAATTAAAACTATTTTTATGTCTTTTCATTTTTACCAAAACCAAACCTTGTATTTTCTAAAACTTGGATTTTGAATAGAAAATACGTTTTGTCCAAAACACTTCCAGATACAAAAACATGATAATTAAACACTTTGAAGCATGATGCATATGGATAGAAATCCAATATACATGAAACAAATATATATCATAGTTTTTGTCATTAATTCCAAAATATGTTTTGTCAAAAATACCAAAACATATAACACATGAATAAAGGAGTTAAAACTAAGTTTGTCTAGGAAATTAAAGCATACAACAAATCATATATACATTAACCATGTAAACTTATTTTGATATAATATCTATTCATGCAAACTAAGATCGGTTAAACCAAAAACCGAAAACCAAAACATGATACGTGTGTGTTGTGAACTTGAGCTTATCATACTATTTTAATCTTTACAATTTGGATCTAAACCCAAAACTAAACTATGGTACCGATGTCTTCTTGTAGAGCGCAATCTCCAAGCCGACTCGATCTAAAACTCTTTGATCCACCGAGCAAGTTCTATATATGATCTTTGACGCTTGGGCTCTTGAATCAACATGTGGGTAGCTTCCAAATCATCTTGCTGAAGCTAATCACCTACTAATAACTTGATTAAAGATCTGAAACTAAAATCACAAGATTATTAGTACACATAACTACATGAGTTAATCATCATCAAAACTAGAGTGGAAGGCCTTTGGGCCAACAATCTCCCCCTTTTTGATGATGACAAAACTCATGGAGTTATATATGAATGGATTAAAGTAAAGCTTCAAAGAAGCTCCCCCTTAACTCATGCATAACAATAAAACATATAAGATATGCAATGAATGTTCTTAACCACATATAAACATGTTCTGGATACCAATTAAAATAAAACATAAACAATGAAACATGCTCTTGATACCAATAAAACAATAATATTGAAACCAACATATTATTACTAATGAAAACCAATTAAAACATATGCATAAATCAACCATGCATATAAACTACATATTCTTCTCCCCCTTTTTGTCAATCATCAACAAAGGGGTAAAAACAAACAAAATGAAAACAAATACTTCTCCCCCTAAATCTTCAAAACAAGAAGCAATAAATTAATCCAAGGGGTAAAACCAAAGTCAATATGATATCAATTAAAAATAACAAACTTTGAGAAATGCCAAATCCTATTAGAAATAAAACAAGGCATTGAAACAAAATAACATTTTATATCAAAATGAAAACATGTAATGTAAACTTGATACCAATAGATAATAAAAAATTGATACCAATTTAAGGAAACAAATAGCATCTTGATACCAAAAGAAGATATTTTTCATTATAAGCATATGATACCAATTACTTTAATGTCATAAAGTTAGGGAGTGGGAAACAAAACAATGATAAACCAAATACCAATTGAAATATAAAATACGAGTTTTCTCCCCCTTTATGAAATACCAAAAGAAAATATGCATAGGCTTGAAATAAGATACCAATTGACAATTAAATCAATTGAAACATGATATTCATTAAAAATTCAAGCTTAGCAATCTTAAAATTATGATAAAGCTTGTATATGGATACCAATTGAAAAACTCAAGCTTAACATAACCAAAATTTGTGCTTCAAGATATAGGGATATAATAAGCACAAATAAATCATCTATATATGTATGTAAGAAATAGATACCAATTGAAATTGATACTATATGAAGTGTAAGCATACATATATAAAACAAAACATATATGAGTATACAAAAGGATGTCAAGATTGATACCAATTGAAAGAATTCAATGATACCAATTGAAACAACAATAAGATCAAGTGTATGACTCATATCAACTACCACCCATTTCATGATCAAGTTTTAAAATGATTTTCATTATAAAGCATACATGAGCATGATCTCCCATCCAACCGCCCATTGATGGTAGGGGTTTTCAAAAATAGGTTTAAAAATATAGTATGTTTGAAAACTACTACCAAGTAAGAATATCACAACTAGTTATATGAATCAACTAGTATGAGATCCTTCAAATAAGGGATAAAAAAATATTTTTCATGAAGACACGTGTAAACCACATGGCACTAAAACACTCAAAATTCATATGGCACAATTTGTACTCATGAAAACTAAGTCATGAGAAAACATTAAATAAGGTGAGTGTACAAGTGTAGTGAGAAACTTATCAACATGAAAATAGACAATCAAGCTCAATATTGAAAACATGAAATTCATCTAGGATGTGAAATCACCAATTGAAATCCATGATACTAATTGAAAAATCATCTTAAAAACATGAGCTTCAACATAAATGTGAGATCACTTAGAAACATGAAATTCATCCATATGATTTAAGCTTCAAGGCATATGTATGTCCTGTACAAACTAAAGTATACATACATATCCCAAACATGAAGAGTCCACAAAAGTATATGCATGAAGGCACGTGGCTCAAGGATGTATATGTATAAGTGATAGTTTGGACAAGATGGACATATACATGAAGTCAACCAAATTACATATAATGGTGAATACAAGTCAAATGCATGAATCATCAAAACTAGACTATACAAGTACATCTAATGAACACAAATGAGCTTTTAAGCACAAACATTAAAAAGATATATTTGTAGCTCACTAGTTGTACACATATAAATTCTAGTCTTAATTGAAAACTATCATTCAAGCAAGTAGTCAACACATGAATCACAAAACGTTGTATAAATCAATATGAGAAATACAATCATGATAATCAAAACTATGGAGTGTCAAAATAATCACAAAAATCCATATGATTATTATGATAAAGACATGTGCATTAGATCTATGATCAACATGATAGCTAAAACATAAAGAGAACACAAATATGGGTTCATATTAAACATGGGTGTCTCAAGAACTAATCATGTAAAACATAAGACTAAAAAACATGGCAATTATCATACTAATCATAAAACAACAAAACATGCTATAAATTGATGAACATATAAAGCATGCAAATATAAATGGGAGTTAGAGAATGATACCAAAACCAATGAAGGTGCATCTCTAGTTCTCCAAAACATGGTGGTCCTCTCCACCTAATCTCCTTGAGTGTGAAGCATCCAAATGATTCTCTTTTAGGCTTAGAACGCATCCACCTCAAGGCGCCCAAAACTCTCACGTGATGCGAGAGCCTCCACCTACATCAAAAATCAAAGAGGTGGATCTTGGTACCCATTTCCTTGTGGGTCCACGGGGGTTAGTATCTCTCCTAACCCAAACAAGATTAGTTGCTAAATTTTCAACATGTAAACGATCATAGCAAAATCTAGCAAGATGGCCTTTTCGACCACAATGTGTACAAGTGTACACATGAGCATACATGTTATGATTGTGTCCGTGATGGGCATGTGTATGCCGTGTTGGGTGTGCATGCATAGTTGGAACTTGTTTCTTGCGAATCAACGATTCCAAACGAGTGTGGTTCATGGCACAATGGCTCAAAGTGGAGCCCAAACAATCAACACTTTTCTTCAAAATATTTATATCATTTTCTATGCTAGAAGACAAAGTGGAGCATGCTATAGGTGTGCAAGAAGTAGAAGCTACACTAGCATGGCAAACATGAATATCAATTCATTTTGCAAAGATTTATTTTTATTCAAAACCAAATCCAATTCTTTTGTTATGAAATCAATTTCATTTTTCAAAGTAACATTTTCTTTAAAAACAAGATCTAATTTTGAAGATAAAACCTTATTGTTCTCCAAAATATCATCACAATCATTTTTGCCTTTTAAAACTTCAATTTCATTTAGGGCAAGGTCTAGTTGAGATCTTAGTGAGTCACGTTCACTAGCAATCTCTCCCTTCTCTTGCAAACAGTTTCAAAGGTTGAGCATAAATCCTTTAATTCATTTTTCAAAACAAGATTATCATCTTTCAACAAATCATGTTTTTCTAACAAATTCTCAAGCTTTTGAACAAGTTCCATATTTAAAGTTTGAACTTCAAAACATCCATGACAATAGGAACTAGAGCTATCATCTATTTGAGAATCCGATAGTACCTCAAGGGAGTTCTTCCCTTGGACCATGAGGCATTGCTCTTTGGACTTTTCTCTCTTAGATCTCCTCATCTTGTAGATAATCCTTGGAAGCTCGGGAGAAGTCAAGATGCTCCAAACTGCAAAAGCCGAATCATAACGATCAAAAACATGTAATAAATGTTCATTTAGAGATGCTCTAAGTGCCCTAAGTGCTAATGCATTGGCCTTCTTATGCTTGCTACTATTTGGGAGGGATTCTATGGTAATGGCTTGATAAACTAGATGTCCTAGGTCTTTTAAATGTTTAGTCATATTAGCCTTCCAAGCATCAAGTCTAAAATGATTAAACATAGGAGGGCTAGCCATAAGTGCAAACTAATATGTGTGCAAATGACAATGCAAATGAAAATTAGCAAACCAAGATCTCACTCCTAGGTGGTTAAACCTAAATATCAGGAGCACTAGCTCTGATACCAATTGAAATGTCACCTAGAGGGGGGGTGAATAGGTGACGATGCTAATCTAGTGAACTTAATGTGGAATTTAAAAACTAATTGCAATTACAACAATGATGCACACACACAAGCAAGTATAAGATATAGCAATTTGCACAATACACAAAGTAAAGAGAGAGATAGAGAGAGAGTCAATGGATCAAGCGCAAACAACAAGATATGTTCCGAGGTTCGAGCACCCAGCTCTACATCCCCGCCTTCGACACACGAAGGATTTCCAATCCACTAGCTTGTCCACAAGGACTCCCACAAAGGGAACCTCCACCGAGGATTTGGGGCAATAACAATACAAGGAGTACCCAACTCCTCTCCTTACAAGCACAACCTCCTCTTGAGGCAAACTCCACCCAACTACAACCTCCTCCTTGAGGCAAGCACAACCCAATACAAAGATCACCTCACAATCTTGAGGGAAACAACCCAATAGCCAAACTTTCTCAACACAATGAGGGAAAGGCACAAAGCCAAGCTAAGATAGGGTTTACAACTTAGTGGTTTCAAACAACAACCAC
Source organism: Agave tequilana (assembly GCA_038442645.1). NCBI lineage: Eukaryota > Viridiplantae > Streptophyta > Magnoliopsida > Asparagales > Asparagaceae > Agave > Agave tequilana. The sequence goes on along the minus strand of JAVJIF010033698.1, from coordinate 24,902 downwards.
AAAACAATCTCTTTTTCCCACACAAAATCCTATAGAAAAGATAGTAGATTTTAGCTCAAGTGTGGAGAAAACCAAGGGATTTGAAACCAGCAACTCAAAGAAATCTTTGGGAATAATAGAAAATGAAGATAGTGAAATTCAACAAACAAAAACCTTTCCCAAATCCCTTTTCTTTTGTTTTTTCAAACCTAATAAAAACACAAAAAGATTGTTCAATTTGAATCCAAAAACCTCTTTTAATTGCTGTAAAAACACCAGAGAGTATGAAAAAATTCGCACAAAAATCTTGGAGAAAAACTCTTACAAATGGGGTATTTATAGGCTAATCCAGAAATAGCCGTTGGCTGTAATTTTTGCCAGAATTACCTTGACGTTCGACCGCTCCGGTCGACCGCCCAAGGTCCAATTTTTTGACCCGTTGGCGCTAGCGGTCGACCGCCCGGTCGACCCAAACAAACAGAGAGCAAACCTGCTCTCAGTCGGTCGACCGGCACGGTCGACCGGCTAAAGGTGTAGCCAGCGGCACGTTTCTGTGCACGTCGGTCGACCCATAGGGTCGACCGTCTACATGGTGCGGTCGACCGTACCGGTCGACCGATCAGCCTGGCAGACACCAAAAAGTCAGAAATCTGGGGAAATAAATATCCAATAAATTCTTATAAACTACTAAAAATCCCCAAAAATAGTTTTGTCAATTGCATTGATATATAACATGTGATAAAAGTTTTGACTCAAATATCAAGCAATTAAAACTATTTTTATGTCTTTTTCATTTTTCCAAAACCAAACTTGTATTTTCTAAACTTGGATTTTGAATAGAAAATACGTTTTGTCCAAAACACTTCAGATACAAAAACATGATAATTAAACACTTTGAAGCATGATGCATATGGATAGAAATCCAATATACATGAAACAAATATATATCATAGTTTTTGTCATTAATTCCAAAATATGTTTTGTCAAAAATACCAAAACATATAACACATGAATAAAGGAGTCAAAACTAATTTTGTCTAGGAAATTAAAGCATACAACAAATCATATATACATTAAACTATGTAACTTGTTTTGATATAATATCTATTCATGCAAACCAAGATCGGTTAACCAAAAACCGAAAACCAAACATGATACGTGTGTGTTGTGAACTTGAGCTTATCATACTATTCTAATCTTTACGATTTGGATCTAAACCAAAACTAAACTATGGTACCGATGTCTTCTTGTAGAGCGCAATCTCCAAGCCGACTCGATCCAAAATTCTTTGATCCACCGAGCAAGTGCTATATATGATCTTTGACGCTTGGGCTCTTGAATCAACATGTGGGTAGCTTCCAAATCATCTTGCTGAAGCTAATCACCTACTAATAACTTGATTAAAGATCTGATACTAAATCACAAGATTATTAGTACACATAACTACATGAGTTAATCATCATCAAAACTAGAGTGGAAGGGCTTTGGGCCAACACGGCTAGGCCATGGCTGGCCATCCCCCCTTTTGCCCTTTCTTTCTTTCCTTCCTTTTTTCCCTTCTTTCCTTCTTTCTTTCTTTTCTTCCTTCTTTCTTTTTCTTCCATTTTTCTTTTCCTTTCTTCTCTGGTTTCACCCCTGCGTCTCTCTCACTCACTCCTTTCCTGCGTCTCTCATTCTCTCATCTCCCTGTCTCTTTCTTTCTCTTATGTACAATTGCTAGACGCGGAGCTCACACCCCGCGTCCAAGCAATCTTTTAAAGCGACCTTCGCGTTCTTGTATCAACGAGACACGGAGCTCATGTCCACGTCCGTGTTCTTCTCGTATTCTGGCTTAAACGCGGGTCTTGAACCCCGTGTTTGTGGCATCTGCGTGATGCGACTCCCTCGTCCGCGACCCCCGCGTCTCCCGATACGTACACACACTCTCTCTGCACACTCTCTCTCTATGTGGACTTCTCTCTAGCTCTCTCTTTCTCTCTCCTTTCTCTCTTTGTCTCTTTTGATTTCCTTCCCTCTCTGTCACTTTCTCTATTGAACACAATTACGCATTATTATCTGAATTTTGGAGAACAGGAATTTCACAGTGTTTTCAAAGATTTAGGCAAGTGTTCTCGCTTTCCTTTGGACTTCCCCACTTCGTCGGGTCGACTTGTATTGTATATATATTTGTATCGGTATTCTCGTTTTTCTATTGGGATGTACTCTTGTATTGGTATGGGCCGAGAGGCAAGTACTGTACATGCATATACATGTGATGAATGCTTGTTACAGTATAGGCAATATTCCTTATGTGTGCTGTCTGGAACTAACACCTTTTGCAGGTACCTTTGCCTTTGGACCTAACCTCCGAGTTCAATCTCTCTGAGGTTTTAAAGTCCTCTGGACTTTCTCTGTGCTACGTCTGGTAGCAGACCTAGCGTCAACATTTAGCACTTACTCTGTTCGAGCGTAGTTGCCCCGTGAGCGTGGTTTCCCCCTGAGCGGTATGTGGCGTTCATACGCTTTCTGCGACACGTGTGTTTAGCTACGCTGCGAGCGGTAACCTCATCGAGCGTGATAGCATTTAGTGTTGTATTTTAGCTTCGCTCCAGCCCTGCTTAGCTCTGTTTGGATGTTCGCTTGCTTGCTGAATTACCTGGCTACCAGTTTATCAATTCTTCTAGTCATGGTTGTGAAGAGTTTGAAATCTGACTTATACTGTTTTTCTTGAAAATGCATGGTTTTTCGGTATTTGTACCGATCCCTTATATCATTACGTTTTTCCTGTATCGCTTAGCATGCTTTCGCTTAATGTGCTTACATATATTATACTGTCTCTTGTCACCTGCCTGATATCACCCTCATGTCATGTTATCACCTAACACCCAACATGCTACTACTTGACACTTACTCCTTATTATAACATGACTTATCACCTGCCTCCTCCTGGCATATTAATACTTGATTTGTGATTATCACATTTACGGGAATACTATACTTGTTATTCTGTATTACATACAGTAACTTGAATCATGTACTTGTTATCCTGTATTATATATACAGTGACCTGAATCTATAGTACTTATGTACTCCTAAATTCCTGATCATGTCTTGCACCTGCTATTCCTGTAAATTGATAATTACATAATAAACTATACAAAGGAACAACTTGCATCAAGTCGGGGAAACTTACAGCTATCAATATATGTTCGTGTTTATAGTGGTACTCGGTATGTTGTGCAACTAAAACTTTCGGTCGGACCTGTGGGCCTCCAGGCGACCGAGGGGAGTGCTGGCTCCCTCCTTCCTGGTACCATCTTGATAAAGGTATCCTATAAGACTCTCCTATATGCCTTGCGGCCGATTCTGAGTACGAGCAACGGAACATCCTGGACCGTGGTCCCGGGCATGCACGGGACCCACTGTAAATATTGTTCGTTGATACCCCCCTTGGTTTTCAGTAACAATCCTACTTTACTTAGATGTGGATATATGGTGTGCTGGGATGCTAATTCACATATCTAGACATCTGGGCAAGACGAGTAATAATAATAATAAAGATGCCAACTATGAATTCATTGTATGCTTTGCCGAGTATCTTTCATCGATTTTTTACATCGGATTTCTGGTTTATGATCATTACTATATTATACCTGCTCACATCCTTCTTTACTACTTGTGTTCTATTCTACCAGTCTCCTGCTCTTATCTTATCGTACCATGAATATTCTCTACTTGATATCACTTGCTATATATCTACTACTGCTTCTGTATGCTTGTTCTCACGACACGATTTTCAATGCATGTTTATGATTCGGATTTATCGATTCACGTGTACTTATCTATGCACGCCACTTGGTATTCGCATCACCACTCACCGGGGAGTTCTGACTCCCCTGACTCCTCATGTTCAGATTTTAGAGCTTGAGCTTGTAGATTCTCCCAGTTGCTGATCAGAATGGCGCGGTAATAGAGTGAATCACTGGCAGACCATCCAGAGCCCTTCCTTCCAGCCCCCCCACGCGTCTCTCGAGTTTTCCTTCTGTAAACTCGTGAGCGCCATTTGTATTATTCATATTTGTACATCCTTGTATTCTCGCATTTGCGCCATATTGGTGTATAACATTCTTGTAATATTTATCACATCTTGTGATAACTTATAATTGTACTCATATTTGGAATGTATAATGCACCACTGCTTCCGTACTCTGATTCTTGCTTGTACTAATGCTTAGCGTATATATGTGAGGATATTTTGACCTGTGTATATACGTCGCAGTAACGTCTCCGTACCCGCAGAATCGGGGCGTTACAGGATGGTATCAGAGCCTAGGTTCTCACATCCTCAGTACGTCCAGACGGCAAATTAATGGTAAGAAAATTTACAACTGGAATGCATGAATCCTAATATACAATCCAACTACAAGTGCAGAGTTATCTTTTTCTTGTTCATCCTTCCTTTCATTTCTAATCCCTCCAGCTTTCCACTGTTTTGATTTTTCCTAGCCTTTATACCAACTTAAGATATGAATAGCCTAGAGATGTAGCGGTCGAATCTAAATGAAGCTATTATATGATCCCTTCGGCCAACTCTATGACGCTTGGGTATTCTCAGAATTGATCCACGATCGGGTTATCTTTCAGAATTTGGTATTCGGATTTCTCTACACTATTCTATATTCTTGGCTATATCTTTCAGAGTGATCGATGCCTGGTATTCGAAATTATTAACTATCGGTCTTATTTATTTATGCTCAGTATTATCAGAATTTTCTTTATCTTCGGTATTCTGGCTCATTCTCTGAATGATATTAAGTATGCAGTACAGTGGGAATTCTATTGCAAAGCTGTGTTATCGGGTCAGTATTATTTAACATCATTCGAAGATTTATACAAGCACAAAGTGCAGAAGATATCTATATTCTGATTATTGTTTAGTCGACTTGAGAGCCCTACCTGCAGTGATTCATATCTTAATTGGTATAATTTTCATCCATGTCCTCTTTGTGTTCATTTTACCCCTTATTGAATTGCGAGGGTGCAATTTTTGTAAGGTGGATGGAATGTAACACCTCGCTCTCGGGATACGTACTTAGTTGCGTATTCAAATTTTTTAATCGTATTTTATTAATTTACTTCTGGTATTTGTTTTGTATTATGAATTATTGTAGGCTGTCTAAAAATGACTAACAGACCAGCCATTAAGGAAGCAGAGTCTCAAGCTCTGGACGCGAGAAATCGATGCTCGCGTCTCAGCATTAAGACGCGTTGGCTCTACACCCGCGTCACAACGTTCAGACGCGTCGGCCCGAAGCCCGCGTCTCAGCATCAAGACGCGTCGGCCCGAAGCCCGCGTCTCAGCATCCAGACGTGAAGGCCCGAAGCCCGCGTCTCAAGGCGCGTTTGGCTCGACGCCCGCGTCTCAAACTTCAAGGCGCGTTCGGCCCAACGCCCGCGTCTCAGTTACAACTGCCCTGATTGCGGGCCAGTCACCGCGCATGTAGCGGGTAGTGGCCCCTCATTCGGGAGCGTTTTCAGGAGGCACCTCACCCCCTGAGATCCCTATAAATAGCCTTGTTTGCTATGAAGAGAGGATCGGAGTTTTTTTTTTTTAGAGAAGGGAGAGAACCTTGAGAGGATCGAAGCTTGGCAGAAGATTGGAGTTTTGAAGAGAGAGAGCTTTGAGATAAGGCATCATCAAAAATCGATCGAATCCAGGCAGGAGGATCATCAAGAGAGAAGCACGACTCTTCAGCGAGCTTACTGAGTACTAGCCGCTCTTCGCCTACCTCCTCTTTGAGAGTTTTGGTAGACGGAGCTGAGTTACTCTTTCTACCGACCGAAGAGAAGACCCCGACGGTCCAGGACGGTCATCTGGTCAACGGAGAACAAGATTCACTCTCCATCGCCACACGAAGACCCAGCTTTAAACAAGGGAAGATTCAGACATCCTCCCTCCCTTGTAACTGGAAAAGAGGGAAGAGTAGTTCTTTTGGTTGTAATCGTTTCGCTTGAATTAAGGAAATCTTTTTACAGCTAAAACCACTTTCTCCGACCACCAACTTTCCGGCCCCTACAAGAGATGGCGACTCCGCTGGGGACTACCTTCGTTACTGACGAGCGCACCGTGGTGCAGACGACGTTCTCCGTAAGGGGAAAATGGTCGAATCCCTCGTCGTCGAGTTCGACCAGGCGAAGTATGAAGAGTTCCTCTCTTCTGGCTCCAAGAGCCCAAAGACCCGCGTCTGCCGCAGGGTCTCAGTGGACAGCCCCCTGAAGCCCAATCTGAGGCTCTGTCGGGTGCTCCTGCTGCCCACTGTGCAAGTTTGGTTCACGCGCCGACGCCTCCCAGAAGGCCCGCGTAACCTCAGACACCTCTGCTGCGATCAACCACGTCGCGCAGAACACACGCGCCAACGCCTCTCTGAAGGCCCGCGTGGTCCCCGGCACATCTACTGGTGCGATCGACCGTGTCGCACAGAACGCCCGCGTCAGCGTCTCTCAGGAGACCCGCGTGGCAAACACCCCTGGTTCTACAAACCAGGAAGTTGTTGGCTTCTCTCTTCCTCCACGACGCAATCGGAATGCCGAGCGTCGACAGAGAAGACGCGCGCGTCAACACTCGGTCGGAACCGTTGGTTTTCTGACTGGGGTTGAACGCAGCGTACGATCCGATGCCTTGCCCGCACCTCGTCCAGTGCGAGAGGTCCGTGTTTGGCGACCCAAACGCGAGACTCCCCAAGTTGAGCCCTCTAAAGACCAACTTGCCAAACGCCGAAGCGAAGCTTCTGCGTCTTGTCAAACGCAGGAAGCACGCGCCCATAGGCGTGGGGCCCAGCAGCCCACTCTCTCCCAAGTCTCTCTGCTCCAACGCAGCAGACAACAACGCGAAAGTCGCGTCTCATATCAACAGAGACGCCAGACGCGCGTGACGCAGCCGCGACGCAACAGCCGCGTTTCTGAAACCTGTGTCCAGGCTGAACAGCACATGACTGTCTCCCGTCGTCGACGTTGCGAGACCAGTTTCTTTAATCCCCCTCCCACAGATTTGAGGGAGTATTTGACAAGGAAGAGGAGTGCCAATCAGACCACTTCTCCATGCTGCTGTCAACAGCTCATCCAGATGCTCTCTGGATGCCATTGCGAGTCAGGCGTGTACCAGCCGTCTTTAATTAGACAGCTGACCCTGATTCCCCCATCAGCCAAGAGAAGACGCTCCCACAGGGGGAGAACCTTCTCAGATGTTGAATACCCGAGCTTACTGCAAACATGACTAGCGGGAGTAAGGGGAAACAAATTGCAGTCAGCCCAGATGACTCCGAGTCTGACTCTGTACCGGAAGGAGTGTATCAACACACTCGCACCCGGACGGGGGCCATTCCCCCAATTGACTATAATGCCTTAGCCCGCGGCATTAGAACGGGTGATTCTCACTCTGCTGTAGTGGGGTCGCAAGCTTCAAACTCTTCCGTCGAGAAGGAGGCTTCCGCCTACATGGCAGACACTCCTGAGGAGACGACCAGGCGTTTAGAACAGACGCAGAAGCACCAGATGGATATAATCGCCTCTCAACAGAGATCCATTGACTCCCTCAAGCATATGCTTGAGAAATTGCTTGAAGAAAGAGCGAGATCTCCTCCTAGACGACCGAAGGGGAAAGGGAGAAAAGGAGAAAGCCCACCCTCCGAATCTTCTGACGAGACACGACGATCTACCTCGGATGGTCCAAGCCCTCGTCGCAGGCAAGAAGCGACCAGACCCCGGGAAGGCTCATGCTAAAAGAATGAGTCAACTGGAGCAGCGCCTCGAGGCCCTTACCAACCGTAAAGGCCTCCAAGAAGCTGGAGTAGTCCGGCCCTATCCGGCCGAGTGGGACTTAGTCCCGTACCCTCCTAAGTTCAAGGCTCCAACTCTCCAGGCATTCGACGGGAAGGGGTCACCCAACCAGCACATCTACTACTTCAAATCCCAGACCGGGAATGTGGTAGATAACGATGCCATCCTGGCGCGACTGTTCATCGGCACCCTGAAAGGGTTGGCCTTTGAATGGTTCATGAAGCTCCCCGAAGGTTCCATCAAGAACTGGGGTGACTTGGAGAAGCTGTTTCTAACACGCTTCTTCGAAGATGATTCGGAGATCACAATGCCTACCCTTTTAGCTACAAAACAGCGAAAGGGAGAGTCCGTCAAGTCTTTCGTAGAACGATTTCGGAACATGGCACTCCGATGTCCAAGCGGCATGACCCAGGCCACCCTGGTGGAAACATGTCGCCATAATCTCCAAACCTCACTCCTTGCTCAAATAGGAGTTGCTGAAAGCCGCACCTGGAAACAATTAGTCCAGCAAGGTGAACAGGCTGAGGAGATTGTCGCCCGCGTCAGAGCGGAAGAAGGCAAGCCCAGGCCAGAGAGGTCGACAAGGCGTGCACCAGACACATCCCTCCAAACCAAGCGGAAGGATAATTTGGCGACGGAGACCAAATCTCCCACCAAACCTCAAACAGGCAGGGCAAGTGGCTCTTCAAGCCAGCCACGCCCCAACAAGCAGTATTCCTTCAAGGAGGAACACATCGATTCGCTCTTCAAGCTACTCAACAAGAGCAATCGACTGAAGCTCCCTGAAATTAGACGCCCGGAGGAGGTCGGCAAGACCGACAATCCCACCTACTGCTTATACCACAGGATGCTCGGACATCCTACCAAAAGCTGCTATGTCTTTAAGGACATCCTTCAAGCTCTGATTGACGCGGAGGTATTAAAACTCCGACCGGAGCAGAAGAAGATGACGGCCAACATGACGTCGATTCTCCAGTTTGGGACACGACCCCCGACACCCGTGGGGGTAATCTCTGTCCCGAAAGGAGAACTGAGGGTGGTCACACACAGACCCTCATCAGCAGCAGGAGAAAGGCTTGGTACCCGTCTCTACACCTCGAGGGGAATCATGTGGGTCCACCCTGACCTCGTCGACGAGCAACAATGGACGACTGTGACCAACAGGAAGTCCAAAGGCAAAAGGAAGGCTTCATCTTGCCATGTGATATGCGCCTCTTCTCGAGAAGCGGACACTGATGTTCCCTCGCTGACTGGCTCAGAAGAGGAAACAATAGTCCTGGCCGCAGAGCCCAGCCAACCTACGGCGGGGACCCGTTCAGGACAGGCATACTTGAAGCAGTACGGCGAGACATCAGCGGCTTCTCCGCAACCAGCCGTGGAAACCAGCCAAGCCCTCCTCTAAACAGCCTGGGGAGAAGCAGAAAGAAACTCGGTTTTCTCGAGTTCTTGCGAAAGGTGTAACAGAAGGATCCTCGACACCTTACCGCTTCGACGTCTTGGCTCAACTAGCCAACATCCTGGCACGCATTACCTTGTATGAGCTCCTGAGGCTATCAAAGTCAACCAGAGAGGCTCTACAAGAAGCTCTGGCAAATGCTGAGGTCTTTATGACCCGCGTGCCAAGGGAGGAAGATGAAGAGGATTGCCTCCACACCTCCCCAAATGCTCCCTGCATCACCTTCACAACAGATGACATGCAGGTTAAAGGGAAGCATGACCGACCCTATACTTCACAGGGTATATTGGGTCATCCGAGGTGAACCGCATCCAGGTAGACCCAGGTCCCGCGCTGAGCATCATACCTCGCCGGGTTATGCAGTTTCTAGGCATTCCTACCCATCGTCTGAGCCCTACCCAGACGACTATTTACGGGTTCAATGCCAACAGCTCCCGCCCAATGGGGAAGATCAAGCTCAAATGCCAGATCGGGAGCCTCAAGTCAGAAGTGACGTGTTACGTCATTGACGCGGACACTTCCTACAACCTATTGCTGGGACGACCATGGATTCACCGCAATTCCATCGTTCCCTCTACTCTCCACCAAGTCATGAAATACATTGACGAGAGTGGACAGGTCCGAACGTTGATTGCCGAAAGGCATCCGTTTAAAGGGGTTGAAAATTATTTCACGGACTCCCTCTTATATCAGGATCCGGAGGAGACTAATAATGAAACCCCACAACCAGAGGAGCCAGACTCTGGTAATGAAGCTGACGTTGAGCCTGAGAAAGAAGAGTGCCTGTGGGAGTTGGAGCCCATTGTAAAGAGCACTAATAAGCTCGATGTTGATACCACCGACGATCCGGTGGTTGGTACATTAATGAAGATTTAGACTTTGCGTATTTCCCTGTGTATGTTTCCGATTCAATACCGTCGGATACCACTACCGACATGGACGATGACCTCTGGTCGGCAATAGATGCCTTGACATCTTTGCATGTACCGGTGAAATCATCCTTCGGGACATACCAATAATGGTGACGCGCAAGAGTCTGTATTCATGGTTCCAGCCGGACGAAAAGGCCAAAGACCAATACTTTTTGGGCGAATCGCATCTGAACCTATGCCCCACGAAGAATCGGAAGGTGAGGATGAATCCCCTCAGTTCGATCATTATGAACCAAGAACGCTCAAGATGATGAAGCGCATGGGGTATGATCTAACCAACAGGCCTGGGTTGAACTTCGGAAAAGGAAGAAGAACACTGCTTCGATCCTTTGTACCGAAAGGGAAAACCCCTGATTACTATCATCGGACGCGCCGGGGGTTGGGCTATGTATCAACTCCAGTGCCATCAGCCTCTGATTCGGAGAGACTGTCAAGTCATGACTGCTCATCAGACACGTCGTCATGGAATCAGATGTCAGTGTCGGCAACATCTTCAAAGGGCTTTCAGTAAACATGGTTTCGACAAGCCATCTGGAGGATGAAGATGAAGAAATGATCCAATCTGATACAGATCCTTGGATCAAACATTTGAATGCTCTTTGGGATATCCGCTTTGAACAGCGTGGACCACCCACAGAAGACAGGTTGTTCAAGTCAACCTAGGAGATGAAGACAATCCTAAACCCATCTTCATAAGTGACGGCCTGTCGCCTCCAGAGAAGAAGGATTTAATATCTCTTGTACAAGAGTATATAGATGTCTTCGCCTGGAATTATGAGGACATGCCTGGACTTGATCCTCAAGTGGCTATGCATCGCCTCAACATCAATCCGGACATGAAGCCCGTTAAACAACAGCAGCGACGGTTCCGTCCAGAGATAATGGAGGCAATCCAATCAGAAGTCAGGAGCTTATTGACTCCGGCTTTATCAGGGAGGAACAGCATCCCGACTGGGTAGCCAACATCGTCCCCGTCGCCAAGAAGAACGGGAAGATCCGGATCTGCATCGACTTCCGTGATCTAAACGAGGCCTGCCCCAAAGACGAATTCCCATTGCCAATCACAGATGTCATGATTGACAATACTTGTGGATTCGAGCGAATGTCCTTCATGGACGGGTTCTCAGGATATAATCAAATCAAGATGTATCCCGATGACGAAAAACACACCTCCTTCAGGACACCTCTAGGGGTAATTGCTACACCGTCATGCCCTTCGGTCTGAAAAATGCGGGGGCAACCTACCAAAGGGCCATGAATGCCATTTTCCATCGCAGATACGCAAAACGGTGGAATGTTATGTCGACGACATCGCGGTAAAAAGCCGCACTAAAGGTGATCACACAGCAGACCTGAGGATGGTCTTCGACATCATGCGGGCTCATCAGTTGAAGATGAACCCCACCAAGTCCTTCCTGGGGGTAGCCAGTGGCAAGTTCCTAGGGTTTGTCGTGACGTCCACAGGAATCCATTTGGATCCGGAGAAAGTCTGTGCTATCCAAGAGATGCAACCCCCAGAAGCCTCAAGGAGCTCAGAGGATTACAAGGACGATTGGCATATATCCGCAGATTCATTTCAAATCTCTCCGGGAGATGCCAACCCTTCGCTAAGCTGATGAAGAAGGGCGTTTCGTTCATTTGGGACGACGCTTGCCAGCAAGCATTTGAGGAGATCAAGCACTACCTCACCCAACCACCAGTCCTGGCAGCTCCGGTATCAGGAAAGCCTTTCCTGGTGTACGTCCGATCAATGGATCATCTTTGGGAGCTCTACTAGCTCAGAATGATGACCAGGGGCGAGAACAAGCAATCTACTACCTAAGTAGAACGATGATCGGAGCCGAACATCGGTACAACCCGATCGAGAAGGAATGTTTGGCACTGGTGTTCGCCATTCAGAAATGCGACACTATCTGGTGGGCCAAACCATAAATGTCATATCCAAAGTCAACCCCTGAGGTTACTTATGACAAAGCCTTCTTCACTAAATGGCCGGCTGGCAAAATGGGCCATATTGCTATCACAATATGAGATGCATTTTCTGCCACAAAAGGCTATTAAGGGACAAGCGGTGGCGGACTTCTTAGCTGAACACCCAGATCCCAGGGCAGCCAAACTCTACGAGGATCTCCCAGACGAGGTCGCCGAAGCCTGCCTGACCCAGACATTCTTCGAAGGACAAGTATGGCAACTTTTCTTCGATGGCGCATCAAGAACAAGCTCTAAGGGACATACAGTTGCGGGGGTAGGAGTAGTACTCGTCTCCCCACAAAATTACGTGATTCCCCGAGCTATCTCGTTAACCGAGCCCTGTTCCAACAATGTGGCGGAATACAACGCTCTTTTGATTGGGATGCAATTCGCCGATGAGATTGGCGTTAAAAATCTCGAGGCATACGGTGATTCTAAACTCATCGTCAGCCAAGTTCGCGGAGAGTATGAGGTCAGGCATGAAGATCTAGTACCCTACTACAACGCGACAATCCACATGGCCGAGAGGTTTTCAAACTTCTACATCGACCATGTACCGCGCAAGCAAAATGCGCATGCAGATGCACTTGCATCCCTTGCTGCCTCCTTAGCTCTTCCAGCTGGAGCAATGGAGAAGGTATTCGTCTATAGCCACGACCTATACTGCCCAAAAAGTCCCCTCGGAGACTACCAGAGGTCAACGGGAGATCGTCGCGGTAAGGAGACACTTGAAGTGTCGACCGATCCAGAACTTAAAGACTGGCGATTCCCTACATTGATTTTGTCTTGTACGGCATCTTGCCCGAAGACACCAGGGAGGCGGCTGCCATCCGAAGGAAAGCCTCCAAATTCTACTACAATGCGATTTCGCGAACATTGTATCGTCGATCGCATGACGGGATCCTGCTCCGATGCCTCTCATCAAAAGAAGCCCAAGGAGTATTGAAAGAAGCCCACGATGGTACTTGTGGAGCTCATCAACCTGGCCCGAAGCTGGCAAACCGACTCCAAAGATTGGGTTACTACTGGCCCAAGATGGTTGCCGATGCTGTTGCCTATGCCAAAGATGTCACGCCTGTCAAATACATGGCGATTTCATCCATCAAGCACCAGCATACCTCCACTCTACGACCTCTACCTGGCCGTTCGAAATGTGGGGGATGGACGTGGTTGGTCCTATCAGCCCACCATCATCAAAGGGACATCGGTTCATTCTAGCGATAACCGATTACTTCTCAAAGTGGGCCGAAGCTATCCCTTTACAAGAGGTGAAATCTTCTAACGTGATCAAGTTCGTGAAACATCACGTTTATTTACCGGTTCGGTGTGCCTCGGCGGATTGTCCATGACAATGGATCCCAGTTCATCAGCCAGGCTTTTCAGAGATTCTGCGCCAAGTTCAGAATCCAGAGTGTGTCATCAACGGCATACTATCCGCCCGCGAACGGCCTCGCAGAAGCTTTCAATAAGACTATTGGCAAGCTTCTCAAGAAATTCGTCTCGAAAAGTCAACGAGACTGGGACGATAAGTTGGGCGAATGCTTATGGGCCTATCGCACGACTGTGCGAACCCCAACTAAAGCCACGCCATTTTCCTTGGTGTACGGATGCGAAGCCGTCCTTCCACTGGAAATCCAAATTCCATCTCTTCGCGTCGCCTTGACAGCGGAAATGACAACAGAGGAGAAGCATCGACAGCGACTCCAAGAATTGGAAGCTTGGACGACAAGCGTCTTCAGGCCCAACAACAAATCGAGCTTTACCAAGCCGTATCACCAGGGCCTTCAACAAGAAAGTCAAATCGCGAACTTTCAAGAAGGGCGACCTCGTCTTAGCCGTCCGAAGACCCATGGTCATGACACACAAGACGAAAGGAAAATTCCAACCCAAATGGGAAGGACCGTTTGTAGTAGAGTCAGTCTACTCAAATGGATCGTATCGCCTCATAACCTCAAATGGCGATACACTCATGATGCCAATCAATGGCAATTCCTGAAGAAATACTATCCCTAGATGGCATTCTTCCACCGATCAAGTTAAAGTACACCTCTGATCAAACATCCGACGCCCTCGACGGCTAAGGATAGAGGAAAATGTTGGCTTTTAAGTCCAACATAAGTCTTCGACAACTCATCATGCTGAGGGGAATAGCATGGCCAGCCCAACTCAAACGGTAGTTGGTAAAGGCATGACAAACCCGTTGACAGCTGAGGATTTGCTAAAAATCCTAAGGGACACGTCCCCATTTGATCCGACGCCTCCGACGGCTAAGGATAGAAGAACATGTTGGCTTTTAAGTCCAACATAAGTCTTCGACAACTCATCATGCTGAGGGAATAGCATGGCTAGCCCAACTCAAACGGTAGTTGGTAAAGGCACCTCAAATCCGTTGACAGCTGAGGGTTTGCTAAAATCCTAAGTGGACTTGATTCCACTCTTCCCTCCAAAAATTCCTTACCAATTCTCATCCATAGAATGGTAGGACCACAAAATGCAATCATTACTATGTTAACACTATACCTCTGGTAATGAATACTCTTCGTCGAGTACAAACCTGGCTTGTTAACTCTGCATAGAGTAACAAACTCTCAAATTTGCCAAGTTAACACTATACCTCTGGCACCTCAAATTCCACTTGTCAATTCTCATCAACAGAATGACAGGTCCTCAAATTGCTCCTATCGCAAGCAAATCCTTGTCAAGTTAATATCACACCTCTGACAAAACTACTGTTTAAAGTTAATTTACACCTCTAAGCAGTACATCGAGTGCCTGTCAAGTTAATATCACACCTCTGATAGTCACCTTTCTTCAGACTTCCATATCGAAGCTGAAATAGACGATGCCAAGTTAACACTACACTTCCAGCATCCGAGTCATTGCTAAGTTCAACAATACACCTATGGCTATGACCTTTCCTCGACTTCCTTGTCCAAGCCGAGATGAACGATGCCAAGTTAACACTACACTTCCAGCATCCGAGTCATTGCTAAGTTCAACAATACACCTATGGCTATGACCTTTCCTTGACTTCTTTAAGCCAAGACGACTAATGCCAAGTTCAACATTACACCTCTAGCATTTCTATCACTGTTAAGTTAAACATCACACCTATGACAGTGACACCCTCAGTTTTCCCAAATAAAAACTGAGATGCTGATGATTTAGGTTAATATCACACCTCTAACTCACGTCCTTGTCAAGTTAACATTACACTTCTGACAAGACTACTTCTAAACCGTTAAGTTAATATCACACCTCTAACGGTAAAAATCTTACTAGATTCCCCACGAGTCTAGTTTCATTTGATATTCTCCCCAACCGAGTATCAATTCATTTTGGAGGCAGTGTTGGTTAACATTACACCAATAAACAATGTTTCCATCAAAATCCCCAGCTGATCTTAAATCAAGTTAATCCTAAATCCTTGATAAAAGTTCACCCTCTCTGGGGGTACACACTCTACTACTCGTCACTTTCTTTTATAAAGTGGCGGGTCCACCAAAATTATTCTTTTGGCTTCTAAAACAAAACGTTCAAGACAATAGAAAGAGGCAAAAAGAAAAGTGTCACTTTTATTCATATCCAAACACATGAAAGTGATACAAAATGCTCTCTTATACAATAAGATTGAGTGTTACAATTAAGGAGTACAAAGAAGTCCCTCTCTCTCTCTCAGAAGCCGTACTCACTCCTTGAAACCGCATCTGATCCCAGGTGCACAATTGGAGCCGGTTGCACTTTGATGCGTGACGCCAACTTCGAAAGCGCCCTAGCTGACCAAGCCAAGAGCAATGGTGTTCTTGAGGTCCAGTGGCAACAGAAGGTCCTGCAACCCTTCGTTCAGGCGCGTCTCTTTCCCTAGTAGACTATCCAACAAACATGGAGTCACTCTTGGGGTGAGAGCAGAAGTTTCGGAGTCATCACAAAGGATGCCACCCTCCACTTAGTCCGGCGGCAGCAAAAAGTCCGGCAACTCTTCCTTCAAGAATTGATCCTTCCCCCAGCAGAAGACTCAACGGACTTTAACTGTCCTCGATGTCACTTCTGGGGTTTCATCACCATCCCTTTCCCCACAGGCCATCCAACGGAGTGTCCTTGATGTGACTTCTGGAGTGGGAGGGAAGAGGATCTCATCCGCCGCCACAACCGCCGGACCACCCTCGCCGGTACTCAGCCTATCCGTCTCTTGCACCAGATCTGAAGAGACCTTGGCGAGGGTTGGGTCCTCGTCAGAGATGTAATATACTCTCTTATAGGTGAAGAGGACCATAATATATTCTCTCATAGGTGAAGGTTGAACGAGTTCGCCGACCGAAGTATTCTTCCAAGGGCCCAGCAAGCCTGCAAGGAACAAAAAGAGAGAATTAGAACGATCTGCAGCTTAGTGTAAACAGAGAAAAACTAAGTCAGCAGAGGCAAACGCGGGAATGATCCACGCAGTCAGCCAAATGCGGGAATGATCCATGCAGTCTACCAAGACGCAGGAATGACACGTGCAGCAAGCCAAACTGTTGCGTCAGCAGAGACAAACGCGAATCAAACAAAACGCGGTCCCATTCTGTGCCTAGGTCAAAGAGCACAAACGCCGAAAAGGCACAGACGCCGAAAATTGCCATCTCCATGAACAGGAGTTGCAAGGTGCGGGTCTGAAACCTTTTTTGGAATTCGTCCAAGGCATTGGCCATGAAACGCGCTAAGGCACAAGCCATAAAACGCGCCAACGCCAAGTGCCAAAGATTCCTGCACGCGCGTCGGAGAAGTTCAAGCCCATGGTACAATTCCAGAAGGAATGCACCAATGCAGACTTCATGAGGGGTCCAGATGACATGAAGCCAAGGTACAGGCCATGGTAAATCGAAGGTGTCATGGTGAAACGAACTGCATACCCGTAGAGACCTCTGTCAAGAGTTGTAATCTCTGCACCAGGACGCAAACGCGGTCACAGGGCAAAGAGTTGTTTTCTCCTAAAGAGACCAAACAGGAGCTTAAAAGCCCTGGGTCATCTTCAGAGCCATCCTCATCCATGGAGACAATTCGCTGAGGAAGATGAAGGTTCTCAAAGCGCTCTCTCTTTCAAAAACAAAATAGTCCAAAGGCAGGATTGAGGGGAAGGGGCCCCTATTTATAGGCAGCTCCTGATAACAGCGGTTAATGGCCCCGTAATCTGAACCGCCGGCATTAATAACTGCACAACTGCCAAGATCCAATAAGGGCCGGACGCGTGTAACGCTGCTTCGAAAACTGCCGCTGGCGCTGATCTCCAACCGCCCGCACTGGTTTCTCATTTAAGAGAATCAATACTCAAGCCCAATCAGCAGCCGACGCGTGGACAAACTGCTTCTTCGAAACAAAGCGGAAAATCCGCATCTGACGTTTAAAGATCACACCAAATCCCTATGACAGGCTGTATGTAACGCCTGGGAGTTTACACCCAGACGCGGATTGAAGAACTATCCGCACATCCGCGTCCCAGAAAGATGCCCGCGCGAGTCAAAGTCGCGTCCCCTCAGAGAGCACTTGATCCATTTTTGAATTAAGGGAAAGGCACAAGGCTGCGTCTCCCGCGTCTGCCTGATCCGCTTCCTTCTTTGCAGAAGCAGATCCGCGTTATTCAGAGCCGCGTCTCCCTGAATGAATGCCGCGTCTCATGAAACAATGATGGCCGCGTCTCCCTATGGATTGATGCTGCGTCTTGTCAAAAGAACTTGGTCCTGCCTAAGTTCTCATGAACTAAGAACCGCGTCTCACCTTGTGATTGACGCTGCGTCTCACCCCAGGGACTGACAGCCGCGTCTACTTTACGGATCAATGCCGTGTCTCATCTTTTTTGATTGCGCCGCATCTCATCAAGAAGACCGCGTTCCGACTTGTGATTGATGCCGCGTCTCATCAAAAGGACTTAGTGAAATCTAAGTTTCGGTAGACTGATGACCGCGTTTCACCCTATGGGATTAATGCCGCGTCTCGCCAAGACCGCGTCCCATTAAAAGAACTTAGTCCTACCTAAGTTCCGTAATCACGACTAGTGATCAAGAGTTGGACTCATCCACAACAGGACAAAGAAATTGGGACAAAAGCTTCAAAGAAAACTTCTATTATATCAAAAAAAAAAATGATAGAAGTGGATACAACACTCTTAATAAATAGAGTGTCCCTTTTCTTTTCAAAAAAAAAAAGAGAAGAAAGAAGGCTAAATGTCCTGGTTCACCAAGGAACGGATTTGTTCCCTAAGGCGGTGAATCTCATGCTGGCGCGTCCTTTCAGCCTCCATGATAGCCCGGTCCCGCAGCTCCGCCTCAGATAAGAAACTTCTGGCAGACAGTTGCATCCGCAGAGAGTCCACCCTGGAAGATTGCAGAGACAGACTCTCTTCAGCTCGCGCCGTAGCGGCCCGTTGCTCCTCAAGCTCCTTTTTGAGGGAGACAAGTTTCTCCTCATTTAGTGCAAGAACAGCTTCTGCCTTGGCAATAATGTCCCGAGTTCTGAGGATGACCTGCTCCGTGCTCTGCACACTGAGCTCAGATTCCCTCGAATCTCCGGCTAATTTTTGAAATTCAGCCTTGGAATATTCAAGGTCACGGATCTCGGCAGTGATCTGCGCCTCCGCCTCCTGTCGCTCCCGTTCCTGAGCAGCTAGGAGCCTAGTCAGGATGGCCTGAGCCTCGCCGGAAGAACCTGCATCTTCCAAAGATTCCAGCTCCCGCAGGTTATCTCCAGTTGCTCTACCACCCGCAGGCATGCCCTGGCAAGTGAAGGGCCTCCCGCCAATCGACGCTCACGGCCATATTTTCAAGAAGCCTCTGGGCGAACTGGAAGGTGCTGTGTCCACGGAAGATGAGATCAATACATGATCCCATCGAGGTGAAGAATTGTTGCACCATCTGACGTGCCAGATCCCCCATGTCTTCACCACCTAAGAAGCTTCCCGACCCTTTTTCTGTCACGGGACAAGGGATATAGGGCGGGTCTTCTCGCACAAGAGCCGTGCCAGCCGTCGATGTGGCCAGAACAAGACTACCCATTGGCGCTTCCGGAGCGCTGCCTCTCTGCAGGAGCTTCCACGACCAAGGAAGGAGCTGTAAGCACAACCTCTTCAGAAACTTCCACCGAGGATTGAGCTGTGGGGCCTTCTGGAAGGGTGCTGATCGTCAGACTCCCCACCTGAGCCCCCTCAGTCAGAGCTGCCTTACTAGGATCGAGGTCCAGAGGCATCGAGTCTTGTAGAATGGGAGTCTCCCCAGCTTCAGCAGTAGCCTTCTTCACCAGCGGAGTGAGAGCCTCCTCAGCCTCAATGGTTGTTTCCCCTCCTGGCAAAGGGAAGGCTCCCCAACTTCAACAGCTGCCTCCTCCGAGGTTATCTCAGCGGCCGAAGCCTCAATCCCCTTGGGCTGGGTCAACTCTGTTTCCATCGCCTCGACATGCGAAGTTGTACCTTCAGCAGGGATTATCGCCAGCGGTAACGCAGTCGATGATTCACCCTCATGTTGTTCCTCCTCCGAGACGTCAAAGAATCCACCCTGATCAGGAAGAGCGGGTTCATCGCCATAGTCGACTTTATCTTCAAAGTCACTTTCTCCCGATGCCGAAGAAGACGATAGCGCCACGCGAGGAAGCTCCGCAACAGGAGCCTTACCCCCAATCACTCCAGTGGTAGGACTAGGGTCGACTGCCCGAGGATTGGAAATAAAGACACTAGGAGACCCCGTTGCTGTACCTCGTCTCTCTCCTTCATGAGCAGAAGGAGACTCGCCCATTATGTTCAACCTCCGGTGACTCGGTATCACCAGCAACAAGGGGTCGCTCAACAGCTCCCCTTCCTCCACGGTCTCCTGCGTGACCTAGGAGCACGGACCAAGCTTGGAAAATCTTCATCTTCCAGCGGTTCCTCAACTCTAACAGGGACACCTTCAGGAGGAACCTCAACTCCAGCAGAGATAGCTCTGGATTGAGAGACTTCAGCCGTTAAGTCCCTCCGAGCCTTTTTTGGGGCAGGCTCAACTACAGAAGCAGAGCGTCGACGACGCTTCCTCGCCAATTGCTTCGACCTCCTTGCCGGTCGCGGCTCCACTCTCATTGCTGGTGGCTCCGCCCTCGTCGCTTGCGGCTTTGCCCTTGCCGGTCGCGGTGCCGCCTCACTACTGGGGGCTCCCTCCTCGATCGTTTCTCGACCTCCCTCTGAGCTTTCAGGTACTGGTCGAGGAGTTTAGTACGTTTACTGATTCAGACCTCTCCTCGAGACTGGCATTGATACTCTCAAGACATGAAGACTCCGGAATAAGATCTGGCGTCTGGCCGGCCTGGGAGTACCAAATACAGAAGCTGAAGCTCATACGGCACTTAGGCGCCTCGTCGGGTAGATGGAACGTTGCTCCCGTCCCTCCAGCCACACTGTAATACCAAGCCCGAGCGCCTTCGAACAGATTCCCGTCAAAGGCAAGTTGAGCATTGGGATTCCCGACGTAAAGCTGATCATAGCCAAATTGTCGGGCAAAACGACTTGGCATATACGGCTCGATAGTGCAGGAAGTTCCTTGGCGAAACAGCACATATCCTGGTCGTATATTGATCAACCACCAGAAGGCTCCAGCAGGCAATTGCGAGAAGTCATCCCGCCCAGCGACATCCGTGAACAGCTCCCCGGGGGCTGCACCTTGAACCTCTGGAAAGCAGCGGTTGAGCTGGTAGTTGGCGGCACAGGAAAGACGCTTCCTAATGTAATACAGGTAGGTGTCATGCCACTCTGAACGTTCCAGCCGCTGCACAAATGGGATATGATCCACGCTCCCACGCGCTGACGTCATTAGAGACGGGCAATGCATCACGTACCAAGCCATGAGGTACGTGTAAGGCAGCTCAATTCGCGGGTTGGGGTGCTTCACACCGTCGGGTTCCCCTCTGAGTCGGTATACGGCGGCTCCCACGAGAATTAGCAGTCTTTGGGGTCCGCAGAAGCTCTTGGTCAACACCCGCAGCCCGCTTTGAATACCAGCCACCACGGCGGGAAGAAGGGCTATGGGGTGGCCATGAGCCAAGAGTACCGCCGGGTACACCACATCTGCCACAATAACTTCATGTGGTAGCGTGGGCACCACACACCTCTTCAGCCACAACATCAGGAAGCCCGCCAACAGCGCCTGATCAGAAATAGGGGTCCGGGCTTGATGGTGAAAGCTCTCAAAGACCAAGTCAGGGTCGAAGCCGTCCTCGTTCGACTCCGTGGTGTAGAACTTGTCAGAAGCTGCGTCGATCCTGTCTTCAACTTCCCCACCAGAACTAGGAGCTAGTCGGATTACTGGGAGATCTTTATTGCTGACATTATTAAACAAATAATCAGCCCAGGATAGTTGCTTGACGCCTCCTGACCTCCAGGCAGTTGTCTGACCGCAGATGTAGAAATGGCACATCACCTCCCAGTAGTCTTACACTTAAGGAGATTCTTTTCCAAAAGGCGCAGCTCCCTGGTGGTTGGGACAAATTCCTCGTAAGGAATATCCCCTGACGACAACCCGGAGACCTCATACAATTCGTGTAGGGCAAGGCCCATCTCTCCAACCGGAGTAAAGAATGTCCCCGTCCGAGGATTGTAGCGCTCCAGAATCCCAAAGAAGTTATGAGAACTCATCGGGACACCCCACTGCACGGCCCTGACTGCTGGGTACAGCCCCACACGCTTCAGCGGCCCCTCAAGATTGGTAAGGACAAAACCCACCATCCTGCCCCACCAGTAGTTCTCTGGAGAATGGACCCACCATACGCACGGAAGTCGACAGGATAGTCACCCCCTGCTTCTATGAAGGAATTGAGGAAGGTGGTAGCAAGCTCCGGGGTCTCCCCAATTGGAATTTCAGGTTTGGACGACGCAGGGAACAGTCGACAACTGACCCGTCATGACTATCATGGCGGCCTACCTTTTGGAGGCCAAAGTCACCAAGGGCGATCTCAGGATATACTGGGAAATGTCCCATTCCATCTTCCGGGGGACAGACATGTGTTGAAAGTAGGACATCGGGAACATCCTCTCCATGTCTGGAAGAAAGAATCTTCCGCCCTTTATCTCACGGAGCCATTTATAGGTCCCCTCAGACACACGACGGCCATCATCATAGATATGATCCCAAAGAAGAAGGCAGGCTTCTCCAACCTGACACCGTCATCCGTTTTGAGCGCGGCATCGGTCATAAGTGCCGGAAGGTTCTCCTGCTAACATTAGAGAGCCTGCGATCCAGCAACTGGTCAGCAGTCACAGGGACACTCATTCTTTGCACAAAGGTCAAGCCCTGGTCGGCACCACCCACGCGGCCGAAATGGTGCATCTTGGCAAGTGAACCTGAAACATGCGCACATTGCAAAAGAAAAAGACACTTGGTCAGATACTTTGCCAAAAATAAGGGAAGACGCTAAGTGTTCATAATTCAAAACGCAGCCGAGACATTGCGCAGGGGTTATCATCCGCGTCCAGACCTGCGAACTTGCACCAAAACGCAGAAGAGATACTGGACGCAGGATTTTTCGAATCCGCGTCCAGACCTGCAAAGCTGCGCTTATGAAAATTCGAAGTACTTGGACTCAAACGCCAGATTCTACAAAATCGGCGGTTGAAGATACAGAACGCAGGATCAAATCCGCGTTCTGCAAACCACGACTTGTGAATTTCAAAGTGCTTGGACTCGGACGCCAGCGCCTGATGGCACATGGATCAAATCCACGTTCTGCAAATCGCGTCCAGAGACCTTCACAATTAGAAATATTCTAAGTGAAGGACCCAGAGTGCAGAGTTCACCAGCGTCGGATCATCAGGCCCCGCGCCCCGGTTATCATCTCAAGGACAGCGTCCGAATCAATCACGATCTTGTGTTAAAGGTCCTTAGGGTTCTATGAACATGTTTTAATGGCGGAACCCACACCGAAGGTGCTTTTTTACCTCGGAAAACACCCTCCTGCGCAGAGGGAAGCATCTCTCTCAGCCTCGGCGACGGTCGCCTTGAGGTCGATGCAGTCGTTTCGTCTTGGGAGCCATTGAAAATCAAGAAATCCGAGCGAGGAGATGAATAGTTGAACAAGAAAAGGAAGTTCTTTTTCTCAGAGAATGCGTTCGTTCGGAGAAAGATACATCTCTCCAACTGTTGCCTTTATAGGCACGGAGATTCGCGAAGATACGCAGCGTTTGGCCCCATAAACGCTGCAGCGAATCGCTGCCTGACGCGTGGAGCCAAATCATTGTTTGAAACAGGGAAGATCATGCGTCGCGACCCCGCCACAAGTCAGAAGTTGACACGTGGAGCAGTTCATTTAATGAACCGGGGGATCCGCGCGCCAAAAGTCGAAATCTCGCCTTTTCCCCAGGCCAGCTGGCGGCGTAATCATGACATGGCACAGGCGCACGCCCCAAAGTACGCGCTCTTCGGTGGACATGCCCCGTCAGCGTCAGCATAAATGCACCCAGAAAATCGCGTCTGCCTTATGAAGATCGGTCGCGTTCTCATCGCCAAAAGGTCGCGTCTCGTCTAAGAAGTCGCGTCTTTAAAGCAGTCTCTGCTTTTTCAAAAAGGAACCTGCGTCCAGTCTCCTGCTTCTGCAAAGTCAGTTCAACAGTACACTGACGCAAACAGACAACCAACCACTCCGGTCAAAAGCGCACCCGTGACAGACTAAAAGCAATCGGGGAGGTCTAGACTGTGTATCTAGACACCCAAACACGATCAACTCTGACGGCTTCAAAGAGTTCACAGTACACTCACGAAGACCATTCCAGATAAGATCAAACCCGAAGCATCAACAGTCCAGTCATAAAACGCGAACACGGCTAAAGATCCAAAGTATTCCGAAATCCGTCCCATTCAACTGCGGAATATCAGAAACTTTGGAGGGGGTTCTGTAGGCTGTCTAAAATGACTAACAGACCAGCCATTAAGGAAGCAGAGTCTCAAGCTCTGGACGCGAGAAATCGATGCTCGCGTCTCAGCATTAGACGCGTTGGCTCTACACCCGCGTCACAACGTTCAGACGCGTCGGCCCGAAGCCCGCGTCTCAGCATCAAGACGCGTCGGCCCGAAGCCCGCGTCTCAGCATCCAGACGTGAAGGCCCGAAGCCCGCGTCTCAAGGCGCGTTTGGCTCGACGCCCGCGTCTCAAACTTCAAGGCGCGTTCGGCCCAACGCCCGCGTCTCATTACAACTGCCCTGATTGCGGGCCAGTCACCGCGCATGTAGCGGGTAGTGGCCCCTCATTCGGGAGCGTTTTTCAGGAGGCACCTTCACCCCCTGAGATCCCTATAAATAGCCTTGTTTGCTATGAAGAGAGGATCGGGAGTTTTTTTTTTTAGAGAAGGGAGAGAACCTTGAGAGGATCGAAGCTTGGGCAGAAGATTTGAGTTTTGAAGAGAGAGAGCTTTGAGATAAGGCATCATCAAAAATCGATCGAATCCAGGCAGGAGGATCATCAAGAGAGAAGCACGACTCTTCAGCGAGCTTACTGAGTACTAGCCGCTCTTCGCCTACCTCCTCTTTGAGAGTTTTGGTAGACGGAGCTGAGTTACTCTTTCTACCGACGACCGAAGAGAAGACCCCCGACGGTCCAGGACGGTCATCTGGTCAACGGAGAACAAGATTCACTCTCCATCGCCACACGAAGAACCCAGCTTTAAACAAAGGGAGATTCAGACATCCTCCCTCCCTTGTAACTGAAAAGAGGGAAGAGTAGTTCTTTTGGTTGTAATCGTTTCGCTTGAATTAAGGAAATCTTTTTACA